>JAVTVY010025123.1:0-106606 GCA_036873755.1 Hanleya hanleyi | reverse complement strand
AATCATGCCTGCAAATGTTTGAGAAGCAATTTGGAGAAGCTGGTTGCTGAAGCGTGTGCACATGGTAAGTTATATTAGATATGCCATTACACAGAGAAGTAGAGGAACAAATATTGCTGAATCAGCCAGTAAGTTATCAAGTGACATCCATAACACACTGTGGCATGTATTTGGCGAACACAAGCACTGTGATGCAGATATTTGCAGGGGAAAGGTTCAGAAGGATTGGAAAGGTCAGCATGGGAAAAGTGCTACACATGCGACGGATGGAAATCCAAGCGAAGTGAAGAACCCTGTACCCTGTCATGCCCACGAGGAAGAGGAGGAAGAAGAAGAGGAGGAGGATGCATGTGATGTTATTGAGAGCCAGGTGAAGTACTGGAAGGAAGGGAGTTCGCCAGCAGAGCAGGAGGTAGCTCCTGGAGAGAAAAGTGATAAGGCAACGTTCATACCCGCAAAGATTGTCGCTGAAGTATCACGTCTGCTGGATAAACTGTCGAGTAAATCATATTCTCTGATTTCCAACTCTACAACAAATCTTTGCGAATCCTGGATGTCAATCCGTGCCAAGTTTGATGGCGGCAAACAAATCTTCAGGTGTCAGGAGAGTTCCTGGTATGGCAGATGCTATGGAGCCGGGTTGAGATCCATTCTCGGACCAACATGGTCACTAAAGGTGTGGCAGGATGTTTCCGGTAAACCTCCTGATGAGCCTTTCAACACAATATTCCACAAGAAATCTCGTATGCTTACGACATCATACACTTGTAAAGCCAAAGAAGAGGTCAGGAGACGCGCCAGAAAGCGGAAAAGAGCAAGAAACATGGAAGCAGAGTCCAAGAAAGCGAAATTGGCATATGGCTGTGACAGTCTTCAAGTAGAAGATGATGTTACCAAGTCTTCACTGGAAGAAGAGTGCACTCTCTATTACTCACGTAATGTTAAGGTGACCCCCGAGGCTTCATCTGTGATAGAGAGGACAAGCAAGGAGCAGAGTTTTAGTGGTGTTTGGCATGCTGAACGAAAACATCGTTTGACATCCTCCAACTTTAAAGACATTGTCAAGCGAAGAACCAAAACATCTTCAGTACCACTGGTGAGTCGACTGATGTATTCAACTTTCCGCGGAAACAAGTACACACAGTATGCTTTGGCTCAGGAAGAATCTACCATTGCGGATTACAAGACCTTCAAGGCTGACAATGGCTGCCCAGTTAGTGTAGACGTCTCCGGTCTGATCATACATCCCCAGCATCCTTTCCTGGCCAGCAGTCCGGATGGTGTGGTTACTGAACTCAACTCTGGATCAGTTGGACTTGTTGAAGTGAAAAATGTTCTCCTCGGCAAAAACCTGACATTGTCTGAGGCTGTGGACCAAGTCAAGTCATTCTGTCTGGAAAGGGAAGGATCGGCTTTGCATCTGAAGAAAACTCATGCCTACTATATGCAATGCCAGGGACAGCTAGCTGTCGCAGATAAACCATGGGTTGACTTCGTCGTCCGTGCCAGAAATCCACCTGATCTTCATGTAGAAAGGATCTATAAAGATAGTTGCCTATGGGATACCCTTATGCTGCCAAAGCTTCAAACTTTCTTCTTTGAGGCCTTACTCCCAGAGCTGGCTGTACCACGCAGTGGAAAACAACCTGGAATTCGTGAAGTGCAGCCAGGACTGGTATGTCAACACAGGATCAAGTGCACCATTGGTACTAATATTGTTAACTGCCATCTTGTCATATCACAAATGCATTATGTCCTCTCTAGGTCGTTCATCTTCCTCCCCATCATCAATCATGTCCTCCAATTACCAATCACTGTTTGGCAATGTCATGCTGTTAGTATGAATTCTTAATTAACATATAATTAATGAATTAGGTTACATTATACATGCACTTGTGATGGATACATGTTTATGGTACCGGTACATACAAAAACAGTTGGAGCTATAATTAACACACATCCTGGTGATGGTCAGTCACTTCCATCATATGTCTAACCCATCTTAATGATTTTCATGTTTCAGATGTTGATTTTGTCTACTTTCCACAATACTTGAACTCTTCTACTTTGTCCGTCACTCATTTACATGTCTGTTACATACACTAACTCATCATCTGCAAATCAGAATCATACAGCTGGGCTTGTGCATGTACTCCAGGGCTTACATGCACTGTGCCTTCATTTAATACCCTATCATTTTGACATGGTTCAATTTGGTATTCGCATTGGTGCAAGTAACGTTCCTATTTCCACTTTTGAAAGCTATGAATTTGCGGTTCTCTGAGCATTCCCATACATTAATATGTTGAATGTAAAACATTTCTTTTCCATCTATCATGTCTATGGGTCATCCCAAAATGTCACAAGTACATGTAACATTGTATCAGTCAGATATCACACAGTAATTAAGTTGTTACTCTGTATGGATAGTTTGTCATAGTTTATTTCAGGAAATTCTTTCTGGACATAATACATCTAACTGTTTTGAAACATTCCACTATTATAAGACTAACAACAATAAGTCCAAGAATAAGGAAGAAGCTCATTACCGAATTATTTATTTCAACAGAATGGACATCTGTATGTTAGTGTACAGTCTGACTTTGAGCGAGGGCCATCTACGAGTGGCATCCAATCAACAAGTAGGCCTGAAGTTGAAACGGGAGGACACCCCTCAGTTATCCCACATGTAGCTCTATCACAGCCAAGGAGACAGCACATTAAATTCCTTGGACGAAGGATTCGCCACAGATGGATTGATGCTGAGACCAATGAATCGTGTTGGTACAATGGTAAGTATCGGTACATCATCTTCAGTATATTTTGAAAACCACCTACATTTGCATTCATGTTTTTAGAAATAATGGTATACCGTACCAGTAACGCTCCAATTAATGATACTAAAAATAGAACAATGTTAGTACAATACAGCTACATGTAACTGCTCCACGATGCAGTTGCTGTGAAGCATTTGGTGCATCTTCTACAAAATGGAACCATACCTGCTCACAAAAGTTAAAAGGTATTCATTCATCGTGCATCTACATGTATAAATACTCCTCCACTATCCACTGCTGTTCATGTACATGTTAGGATACAAGCTTATGTTTGAATGGGTGGATTTCAAATATTTAAGGAACATGAGCGCAGATATCCTGGACCTATAGTGCACCTTTCATAATGCAAATATTCGCAAACAGGATTAACTTCACTAATATACATGTAAGCCCTATTGATAGCGTTTTTTTCACCACATACATATAGGTTCTGTGAAGGCTCTACTTCGTGGCCGTGATGGATTTCGCAATGCAGTGTATGAAGTCCATTATGATGATGAAGATGAAGCTTATGAATGGATCATCTCCGTGAAGATTATGACGAAGGATCACTGGAAATTCTGTAAGTAGGTATTTTGTGCATTTCATTGCACATGAACAGCACCAGATACATTTTCCAATTCACTTCTTCTTCACTTGTTGCATTGAAACATTTGTTGTTACAAATGCTGCAATAAATTGAAATGTTATGGTCAAACCCATGTTTTGATTGTCTTCGCCACTCCAAATGCTTTCCAACCCACTGTATGAATCCTGTTTAGCACTACATGTCATGTTGTGTGACCAAAACAGCACTTCCATGAACATGAAAACTATGCAAGGTTAAATTTAGTCACACCTCTTCTCTCGTACAAGACAACCATTTTATTTGTATTTTAAATAAAATTAACTAATTTGCATTTCTCCATTCTTTGCAGGATTAATTAACTGAGTGAAATAATCACATCAGGGGAAGCTACTGTTGGTGCAGGGGAGAGAACTGATGGAAGTATATTGTGGATGAGAAGGGGTTAATGATGAAGTGACTGAAAGTAGTCCTTGGCAGCCATTGCTGAAAACTCTGCAGTGCTGGCAAGAAGTACCCCAATTTGACCTGTGTGTCAACTTTTATGTACAGCGATCTCAACTGTGTTTTCTTCAATTGTGACATGTGTGACACTTCTTCGACATAATGTGATATCATTTCTCGAGGAATTCATAATTAAAGGTGAGTTATGGTGTACACAAAATTGCCCATGTTGAATCTTGATTTAGACATACTTATAATTCAGACAACACTGTTTTCTTCTTGTAGGTGTGTCCACAGTTATATTTAGTTATATCACCTGAAATTTCAAATTTGTCAGCCACTTAATTTTCCTCCTATTGTAATTTTACCACCAATGTGTCTAAAATGGCGGCCATCTTGTATGCTACTGGTCCATCCCCTTAATGGGTGGGTGAAAAGGGTTGTAAATGGCATGACCATGTTTTTCTTATTTACAGTGTACATATTATTTCTACCTACCGTACCACTGAAAATATGTCACTCCTTGTCGGCCTACTTAATGCTTGGTAATATGGGTTTTCTTTGTCTTACTCTGCACCAATGAGGTACACAATACTTAGCTATAGAACCTTTGCTGTGTAGGTGGGCGTGGCTGTTCTTCCCTACACAGCTGTAGTTCCTTCCAGTCACATTTCGTACCACGAAGTTTTGGCCTCCAAAACGCCTCTGTTTCGGAAGATTTAACGGCTGCACATACAAGAACACAGTAGCTGGTGATAATAAAATGTACCTCCTTATTCTCCTTGTAGTCTTCTGTCACTTCACTCCAAGTTAGAACTCTCGGTATTCCCTCATTCTTAAGTTATCGTCAATTGTTCAAGATTCTCGGGGATTTGAATATTCAGCTGACCTCCATTCATCTGTCAGTGATGTAAATTTCCCTTGCACGGACTTTGCCGGAGATGGCGGTGTCTTTGAAAACAAGCCGTGGCACATGCGTGATTATTCAGGTCAGTTTGATCACGGTCCAACGAATGCGCGTGTACGTGGGCGTGGCTAACGGAGACATTCAAAATATGAGACCAAAATATGTCAGAAAACCCCGTGAAGGCGTGATTAAAAGATGATATCTCAAGAACGAGGAATTATTAAGTGTTGAGAGTTGGCAGGCGGCGAGAAGGACCAATGTAGAGGAAAATGAGGTATAGTTTATTACTATTCGCTGCCGTTTTATTTCGTGTGCAGTTAGGATATTGGACAACGTCATTCAAAGTTCAATGTGTGAGATGTATTGTGTATAAGAGGAACCTTGGCTGTGAGTCGATTACAGAGCCATTCGAGACTACAGCCATTCCTGGGCTAGACAATACTTAGAGATTATTGTATACCCATTTCCATATCGGCCCTGGTATCAGCCCGAGACCCCCGAGGGCTGATATGGCGGGTCGAGGGCTGATGCCAGGGATGATATGGAAATGGGTATATGATAATCTATTTATTACATATTTATAGATGAATGGTAGCATTGTAACTGACAAAACAAGTAGACATAGATTTTAGTTTTACATGAAACTGTTTCATCGAAAATTGAATCCTCGGTAAAATGCAGTCAATGTTGCGAAAATTTCTTTGTACCATTTTGGTGATATACCAGAGCGGAAAGGTTCAAATTCAGGATCGATTATCGAATGATTATGCATACTTCAAAACGTTTAATACGTAAGATCCAGGTGAAAAGCACAAAAGGGCGCTCAGTCAGACTGCGGAGAGAATGCGACGAGCTTCTCGAGGGGAAACCTCTCCTGTGCGCGATATCAGCCCGAGGGCCGATAACCGATATCAGGCCCGCGCGTGAGGGCAGAAATCCATATCATGATATGGAACGGTGTCATTCCACAGTATCAACGGAGCTAAATGTCCAGTATCACAGGCAGATAAATAAATACATTTATTAATCAACTATCAATGATATGAATCCCATACAAGGAAATCGGCCTGCTTGATATGACCCCAAACCTGGCCAATATGAGGAAGGCGGGCCAATACGGAAAAGCCGGTCGAATACGGGAAAACAGGGCCAATATGACTTTCAACATGGCGACGCTGAGGATGAACGATCCTCGATTCGCGATCTTCTCCGAATGATGTCACTGATTTCTCTGACTTTGAACGGATATTCAATGGCTTCTGTGATAATATTTGATTGAGCTACACGTGCCGATACACAAACCTTGAAATCAAGTGAGGTGAGTCATGCTGAAATAGACTATAGTGACGAAGAGTTAATTTGAAGAAGAAGAACATGTGGCAATGTAACTCCATGGTGAATGCCCTGGGGTAGCATTGACATGCATCATCAAAGTCATAGCAAACCAGCTGGGGTAACTTTGACATGTTGAGCTGGGGTAACTTTGACATCATCAGGGGGAATCAATGGTGAACGTGGTGTCAAAGTTACCCCAAATACACAAAATTACTGAAAATAGTGGCCAGAAGAAAGAACTGGATGAAGCTACTAAATCAATGATTAGTAGTTCTAAAATAGTATATTTTTACTATAAACTCCATAGGGGCGATTCCATGTCACGTAAGTTACATTTTCATTCCCGATGGGGATGTATTTGTAACATTTGACAAAATTAACAGCCATGACTACACCAATAACAAAACAAATCACTTAAATAAAAGTATTTCTTATAATTTGAATGGGTTTTTGATTAATTTCAGTGAAACTAATTAGCATCTGGGCTTAATTAAAGAAGTGTCACGTAAGTTACTCAGAGAATTAGGGTAGTTTTGGGTCATTTGACGTATGTTAAAAATTCTCTGATTTGGATGGAAGAATCTTAAAAGTTCTCACCTATAGTGATAGCTTGAACAATGAATTAGTAGACCTGAGTATAGTTGCCATCAGTCACTTTGCCATATTTCACCACAAGGGTTATAAAGATTGTTAACCAGTGTCACGTAAGTTACAAATGTGTGTCACGTAAGTTACATGGGATGGGTTTCTGGACTATTTATTCAGGAAATACTTGCAGAAATGTTTAGAAATTGAATAATACGATGTAAATATACAGGAAGAACAATTTCTGGGATACTTAACTGTTCATTATTTTCTAATTAATTACCAAACTCATTACCATATTTTCAGTGAAAACATTGGAATTATTTATGGGACTGGACCCTGTACTTATCTGCAAGGACAGTTTAGGATATCCTAATAGTATACTTTTAGTGGTAACAAAGTTAGAAATACTTAATAGTTGGATTTGCTTTTGACAAAAAAATTATTCCTAGTTTACATGGTTTTGTATATGTAACTTACGTGACAATTTTTGTAACTTACGTGACATGTCACGTAAGTTACACAACTTCACTCGCCTAAATTTCTATTCAACTATTTGTTTTTTACCAAGTTAAGAGGTGGATGTTCCTAGTGGACATAAGGTAGTTTCATTGAGGGAAGAGTTTTTTTATATCTATTGCCTATATTATCTCTTGACAAAATGACCCATGAAAATTTGTCACGTAAGTTACATTGCGATAATCGGATTGAATATTGAGTGAAAATGACATAGTCTTGCCAACTTCACAAATTTGGCAAGTTTGCATGTTAGAATACATGGTTATTAGTTACTAACATCAGATATAACCAAACTGAGATGAATACTTCAGATTTTACATCTTAATTTGAGGCCTACTAGAAAATCACATTTTATGGCTGTCCGAGTTTGCTAGGTATTTTAATGGTATTTTTTTCTAGAATGTGGACCAGTCCATGACAAAAACTTCATTTTATCTTAGTTCAGGTACTGGTTGATACAAAAAATCAACAGATGTTCCAATCCTAGCAGTTTGAAATTTGAGCAACTTTCACTCTCTGTCATGGAATCGCCCATAGAAGTTTTTGTGTCAAATTTTTATCAGTTACACCAGTGCCAACTACATGTTTAGTGGTCATCTTATGCAGAATGTCACATGGCTGGCCACCTACTCTCTGCTAGCTCAGTAGATAACAGCATCTTATATATAAAGGTAGATAACTGTCTATGAGCTGTAACAATATGCTAATGTAACTAAAACAAAAAGTTGTCAAAGTTGTCCCACTGTCAAAGCTACCCCATCTTACCTAACTCTTCATATGCGACTTGTCTCTAAGTTTCTTGCGGATATACGTGGAAGGAACAACTGTTTATTTTGAAAGGCTATAAGCATAATGCGCATGTCAGTATGCCTTTACGTCACTAGTGATCAATGCAACCACAACCGTGGAATCGGTAATGATAACTTCCGGTCTTATACACCGACGATACACGAGATGGGATATTTTAATCAAGATATCTGCCTGCATTTTAACTTATGTAATGTATATAAGCTCTGAGCAATCTGCAGTTCCACGATGTCAAAACGTTAAAGATCATTAAATCATTTAAAAATTGCTTTGTCCGTCTGTCTGTCCATCTTGATGGATTATTGTCAGGCTTTCCAACTTCATACAACATACGCCACGGGCGATGAAGCAGAAGCCTATTGAAAATGACTGACCTTTATCTATTTTATCATTGTCAAATTCTAGTATTGGTGATATCCTTTGAAGGATTACATTCAATGATCTTCAGTGTGCAACTGGTGATTAAATGGAAAGCTTCCCAATTTGACTGACCAGTTCCCGTATGTATAAAAACACCACCACCATGCATTATCAACATCTCAGCGGAGAATGGTCTGTTCTCAATTACCGCCTCAATATGTCCGCTGTTTCCACAGAACCCAGAAGAACCGTTCCCCCGTCTCGTGTTGCGCATGAGTAAAGAGAGATTATTGGTAGGTCTTCGTCTTACCAAACACGACTGTATTTCTCTGTTCATATATATAGAATATGGACAGAAAATCGACGTAGTGTTACATGTTTCGAGAGAAGAGAAAAGTAATTGTTAAAAAGAGTATTGTGTCTTTTCAGACAAGGCCGCATTAGTTTCATAGGGAAAAGAAATGGATGATGTATCAGTAACACGGGAGGATGTTGACCATACGGAAAAATTGTGGAGCCAAAGAACCAAGAATATGTCTTTGAAGGAGGAATTGGGGATCCAAGCTGGCATACACAACCTTGTAACAATAAAAGAAGAACCCGTTGTCGAGTTTGATGTACATGATGGCCAGCCACTACAGAAGAACCTTGGACATAGATCGATTAAACAAGTAAGTCATACCAGGTGTATCCCGTGTATGTTATATACACCAGCTATAGCACAGGTGACAAATGTTGGAAACATATATTATCTGGTCAAATATTGACCACGAGGAAGACCGTGACATACTGATTTGTCAACACTGCACAAGGATATATCAAATAGAATCGCATCTCAATATTGAGAAACTATCCCGCACACGTTCAAGTGAAGCATATTCTTATAATTTTGACCCATGCGCTGTGTCCGGTGGATACTTCATGTTGGAAGCTTTGTGCAGCTGAAAATGCTCTAGTCTTGACACACTGTGTTCCCAGACTTGGCTAGTGTATGCAATGTCTCGTGAATCTTACATGGAGTATGAACCCTGTAACCTTTCAACAACCACCTACTCACCCCGTCTAGTAACATAAGTCGCTCCAGAAAAATGTATATAAAATAGTCAAGGTCAAACTTGGATAGGTGACCGGGCACTTTACTGGCTGGGCTGATAAGTGTCCAGGATAAAAGAAACTGTGAGAACTCTTCGTGGCCTGGCACGTGCAGGCCCCGTCTTGATATAAGAGAAACATAATCGAAAAAGGCATTAGATCGTACTCACCCACCCACTCATGTAAAATAGCCATTCCTTCCCAGGGATAATAGCTTACAGTGATATATTGCTGATTCTTAAAATACTACGTTGACCTTGTCAGTAGTCCATTCATGATAACTAGACTGATTGGTTTGATCTTCCAGGAGTGTCCGGGCACAGGCAGTGATACTGAACAGACCAAACTTGAGGATGATACAACTCCGGTGGAAAAACCTTTTCCTGTGAACCTGTATCGGGTCAATAATATGTGCAGAAATTATACTCCGCTGAACACTGACTGTTCCAGCCCAAACACCACCTTCTTGACACATGTCCTAGAAACCCAAAACGCAGACCAGATCAGTGATAAGCTAGACCATGAGAGACCACAAACCTGCGAATATCCATACAAATGCCCATTATACCCGTTTAGTTGTACCAAGAAAAGTGATATGCAGAGACATCAGAGAACAAATACTGTCGAAAAGCCATACAAATTTCCATTGTGTCTGTATAGCTGTGCTTGGAAAGACCATCTCATTGACCATGAGAGAACACATACTGGTGAAAAGCCATACAAATGTTCATTATGTCCGTATAGTTGTACACGTCAAAATAACCTGAAGACATACCAGAGAACGCATACTGGTGAAAAGCCATACAAATGTTCATTATGTCCGTATAGTTGTACACACAAAAATACTCTGAAGGGACATCAGAGAACTCATACTGGTGAAAAGCCATATAAATGTTCATTTTGTCCGTATAGTTGTACACAAAACAATATTCTGAAGGGACATCAGAGAACACATACTGGTGAAAAGCCATACAAATGTTCATTATGCCAGTATAGATGTGCACATAAAACTAATCTGAATAGACATCAGAGAACGCATACTGGTGAAAAGCCATACAAATGTTCATTGTGTCCGTATAGCTATGCTTGGAAACACCATCTCATTGACCATGAGAGAACACATACTGGTGAAAAGCCATACAAATGTTCATTATGTCCGTATAGTTGTACACGGAAAAGTGAGCTGAAGAGACATCAGAGAACTCACACTGGTGTTTAGCAATACATATGCTCAATATGTCCGTATTTAGCTGCGCCAATAAAAAGCATGTAAAAAGATACGAGAGAACTCATGCCATCATATAGATAGCGATCAATACTAAAAAGTCCTAGCCGGTGATTCCATCCGCACCGGTGTGTAGTGAAAAATTTCACTGATGAAAATACATGTTGATGATTAGTGTGTCAAGGGAGCTGTGTAATGAAAGGTCATCGGGCCGAACATGGATAACTCACAGTGGTGAATGTCGAACCGGATGCTCATCATGAAATTTGATAAATGAGGGTTAACAGTGGTGTAACTTAACGCTTGCCCGGGGCAAGTGAAACACCTCGTCGGGCAAGCCCTTCTTGTAAAATAGTTGCCCGGGCGGGCAAGTAGTTTTTCCAGAATCCAGGAGACGATATCACCCGAAATTCTCGATAATTTACGGCTTTTCCAACATTTTATTTGCTAGTCCGTTGTCTGTTTACCGATGTCATCGCTAAACCGGAAATGATATTCTTTGCATCGTATCGTATCGTATCGCATCGGAACCGTGTTCTCTCCTTGTCAGTGATGCGTTGCGGCATATGCGTACTGTGTTATGGCTGAGATGGTGAATATGTACACAATAGTGGAGAATGCAACAGGTTGACTTCCGTCGTGGATATGAAAACACTAGCTGTCAACAACGAAAATGGAGCGATATTTGAAAAGTTACACGGGCCCAAAGGATAAACAGGCCTCTTCCGCGAAATCTACCGCGAGTCCTTCTGCCTCATCTGATAAAAACAAGGCTTATGATGTGTTTAAACGATCTCGACAGTTCGTTGAAACGTGGAAAGCTGAGTTTCCTTGGGCAACAGAAATTGAAGTTGACAATCAGTATTACATTGTCTGTTCGCTATGTCGCGAATATTCTGGAACAAAACCATCAACAAGCGATGTTGATCGCAAAAACAAGCCATTCATATATGGCTGTAGATCCTATAGGAAAACCAGCCTCGAGGCTCATGCCAGTAGCACTCAGCATCAAGTTTATCTTACTCGGAAGAAAAATGAAGTTAGTGGAGAGCCATGTAGAGAGAACATTCTGAAGGGGTTACTAGAGAAAGAAAAATCCCATCTGATTATTTTATTCAGAAATGCATTTGCAGTTTTAAAGAGGGGAAAAACGTGGACAGATTATGAGTTTTTATGTGAACTGGACATTGTAAAAGGCCTGGACATCGGCAATACCTACCTCAATAGGACTAGTGGTATGAAATTTGGCACATTTATCTGCAGCACTATACTGGGTGAACTGGCACAAAATTGTCGGCAAGCTAAATTTTTCAGTGTTATGCTGGATGAGGCCACAGATGTTAGTCACGAAGAGCAAGTCATTCTTTACGTGCGATACTCAAAACAAGGCACAATTTTCACAAAATTTTGTGGCATTTTCCGAGTTAGTAGAGCAAATGCACGTCAGATAACAGATGGTCTCCTGGCAAATCTGAAGAGCAGGTTAGGGTGGATACCTGTTGAACAAAATGTATCTTCTGTTGAAAGTGAAGCAGATGGTATGCATTCGGATAGTGAAGATGACGCAGCTTCATTAGTTGATAATGAAGACCCTGAACCTGTAGTTGACGACTATGACTCACTTGGTGACATTAGCGAACAGCTGTCCGTCAATGAAGAAGAAAATCAGAGTGACAGCGATGGAAGTATATCAGACTGTGAACTTAGCGAGACTGGTGACGAGCAACCAGCAGTCAGTGTGGATTTTTTCCCAGCTGATAATGAAACATGTAACGATGGTATTCAGCCATTGTTAACAGGGATGGTTAGCGACGGAGCAAGTGTGCTATCTGGTAACAGAGCTGGTGTGCAGGCGTTATTAACAAAAGAAGTGAACTGTCATATGGTCTATGTATGGTGCATTTCACACCGCCTGCAATTAGCAGTGAAAGATGCACTGAAACAGGGGTGTACAGAATTCCACAACATGACTGAGTTCTTGAAATCTTTGTTTCTATTTCACACTAACTCAAATGTAGTGCACTCTGCATTCCAGAATGCTGTCTCTGTCAAACAGAGATCCGGAAGCACAGCGGTGATCCGAGTTGACGGCACTCGGTGGATTACACACAGTTTGAATGCTGTCACTAATTTGTTAAATGCCTTCGATTGTCACCATGACTGTCTGGCTGCATTGCAAGCTGCAGACAATTTCAGTGCAGCGCAGAAAGCGAAAGCCAAGTTTTTCGAGAAGAGACTTCGTGACACTGCATTCTTTGAGTTTCTCGTGTTTGCACTCGACGTACTGAAGGTACTCTCCAGGTTTTCTCTGTTTTCACAGACAACCACGGTAAGCTATGCTGCAGTTCAGTCATCACTGGAAGATTGTGTAGACAGATTAGAACAAATGAAAACAGAACCTGGACCACAATGGCAACGGTATGAGAATGGGCATTACAGTGACATGTTATCCAAATGTCACATGGGTGGCTCAAAATTACCCGAAACTACAAAATGCAAGACTTTGAACCTGCTCTTGAAATGTGTGAGACAGAGATGCAAGGACGCATCCATCCCTGTTGAACTGGAAAATTTGTCTGCATTACTGGACACATTTTCATGGAAGAGGGAAAAACTTTTCTCCCTTGATAAAGTGTGCCAGAATGGGATTCGTAGCTGGAAAGCAACAGACTGGCTGGATAATGAACTGAAATCACTTGGCTTATGTGTCTGGATTAACAATCAGCTGTCCCAACAGGGTGTATCAGTAGACGAAATTCCGATGGAATGGAGAGCACTCAAACGAAAACTACCAAAACTCAACCTGACCTGGGAACAACCAGGAAAGTTTAAATGGCAGGACATTGTCGGCCAACTACCGGATACTGACTATGACAACCTTATTAACCTAGTGGACTTCTTGGGAGCATATGGCATCTCCAGTGCTGATGCCGAGCGTGGCTTCAGCCAGTTGAAAGTTGTTAAAACTGACAAGAGATGTCGTTTAAGTCAGACACCACTCCAGGATCAACTTTTGGTCAAATTGGAGGGGGCCACCTCTTGATAAGTTTGACCCAATCCCAGCTATTGAAGCATGGTCTTGCAAGACTAGGCTTCATACCAGGTCAAATGGATGGACAGACATCCAAATTCGGGCCCAAAGTGAAAAAGCGAAAATCTGAACAATAAGTTATAAACTATAATGGGAGCTTGTATTATTAACAGACAATTGTGTCTGTTATTAACAGAACTAAGTTGGAACAGATCATGGGGCTACTAGCTCCAGTATCAAAGAACACTAACAAAAGGAGACATTATAAATCAGTTTTTATTCCAAATTGAAATGTATTTCATATGATACATGTATCTTATGTACATGTAACTTGACAGTTTCAATTAAATACATTCAGAGTGAGCTACTAGGGCTCACCTTGCACCCCACTACAGACCGAAACTATGTTTTTTATGTGCTTTAGGACATATCAAATAAGAAACAATTTGTTAACAGTCCATAAACTGGGACTCACTACCCTTTTAATCACTTCGAAATTACTCCTGTGTTAATGAGTACAATTTTTGTGACAATAGGGGGTAGGGTTACAAGAATAGTCTTATCTTCCATAATTATCATCCAATCTTTATAATGTTGGCCACATATTATTCAGCATTGATTGCTGCATCGAATATTTACAAGATAATATCACTATTTGTTGGGTATGACGTCACACAGGGGCCATACATACAAAAGTAGGAGTAGTAGCGAAAGCGGGCGTTGTGGGGTGCGTGAGGGTGTGCTTGAGCGATTGAGGGACCATTCTTGGTTCGAATGCGTCGGGTGAGGTGTCAAAGTGAAGCCCTCGGTATGTAGACCACGGCTTGAGGGATCTCCACATGATCTGTGATGTCATTGGTGACGTCATCAGTAGGAGTAGTAGACAAAGTAGGCATTTTGATGATGCGGAGGAAGGTTTTTGGAGTAGAGATGGACCATCTGTGGTCTAAATGGACCGTGTGGGGTGTCATCTTGTAACTCTCTGCATGTAGATGCAGAGGAACACCCCACACGGTCCATTTAGACCACGGATGGTCCATCTCTACCCCAAAAACCTTCCTCCGCATCCTCAAAATGCCTACTTTGTCTACTACTCCTACTGATGACGTCACCAATGACATCACAGATCATGTGGAGATCCCTCAAGACGTGGTCTACATAACGAGGGCTTCACTTTGACACCTCACCCGACGCATTCGAACCAAGAATGGTCCCTCAATCGCTCAAGCACACCCTCACGCACCCCAAAACGCCCGCTTTCGCTACTACTGCTACTTTTGTATGTACGGTCCCTGTGTGATGTCATACCCCTCAAATAGTGATATTATCTCCTCAAATAGTGATATTATCTTGTAAATATTCGATGCAGCAATCAATGCTGAATAATATGTGGCCAACATTATAAAGATTGGATAATAATTATGGAAGATAAGACTATTCTTGTAACCCTACCCCCTATTGTCACAAAAATTGTACTTATTAACACAGGAGTAATTTCAAAGTGATTAAAAGTGAGTCCCAGTTTATCGACTGTTAACAAATTGTTTCTTATTTGACATGTCCTAAAGCACATAAAAAACATAGTTTCGGTCTGTAGTGGGGGGGGGGGTGTAAGGTGAGCCCCAGTAGCTCACGGACTACTGGTATATGACAAATATTTTCTGCTCACAGTATGTAATAATGCATATCCAATGTGAACCAAATAAATTCCATGAAAATCAGAGCTTCTGAGCTAGTTCACCAAGGCGTTGAAGCGTTAAGCTGGGCGTTGACGGGCGTTGAGACGGGCGTTAAGGCGTAACGACGGGCTTTGACAGGCGTCGCTGCATTTCGATGAATTGGTGTCAATTCCATGGAAATTAGAGCTTCTGAGCTAATTCACCAGGGCGTTTAAGCGTTAAGCTAAGCGTTGACGGGCGTTACTGTCTATAAAAGCGAGCGTATTTCCAAAAACACGCACAGTCGACGTTCAACCGTCAACATGATTTATACTTGCTCTGAGTGCGAACGCACGTTCACCAGACATTACGATATGATGCGACACCAGAAAATATACATGGGATTGAAGACTCCGAGGAGTCCGTTGAGGCGGATGCTGATACAGAGACTGCTGAGAGTGTATCGACTGATACCGAAACAGAGATTGCTGAGAGTCTATCTAGTGATACGGAGAGCTTGACCTCAGATAGTCAGCATACGTCCGTGGAAAGTGAGACAGAACCTACCTTCTGGGATCGTATTGTGACAGCAGCTATCAATACTTACGCTGCAGCGATCGAGGACGCCGGAGAGGATAATTTACAACAGACGTACACCCAAATGCGCCCCCGCATCAGGAAAACAGCCATGGCGATCTATGAACAGTATACCTTACTACCGCTTGAAATGAAAGGCGAACCCACGCACAGGTCCATCATGAAGGCCAAGCGTCACTTGGAAGAGGCTATGGGGCTACCACCCACCGAGGCCCTGGAAAATGCGATCAGAATGCGCAAACAACTGTTTCAGGACATGCTGCCCGAAGAATATCCAGGCCTGTCCGACGATGATTAGAATAAACGGTTCAGAGCGAACATGGCCGAAGATGGAACTTGCTGAAATGGCGACTTCTGATTGGACAAGACTACATCTAACGGACAGGAACGAATATGATAGATGCAAATGGTAGCCTCTGATTGGGCAAGAGTCTTTTTGAGTTGTAAACATACCCAACGCGGCTCCCCCAGCGTGGGTATGATGTAACATTGGGGAAAATAAACTATATGAAAAAACTTCTTCTTGTTGTTGTTCTCTCATGTGTCATCCTTGTTTTTGTTGTTCTCTCTCCGGTCTATATCATGGCGTCAAGGCGTTATGTTAGAGCGTTAAGGCATAACTACAAGCGATGACGGGCGTCACCGCATTTCGAAGAATTAGTGACAATTATATGGAATATCTAGAAAATCAGAATTTCTGAGCTATTTCACCAGGGCGTTTAAGCGTTAAGCTTGGCGTTGGCGGACGTTGCTACAATATGACACCTCATACGACGCATTCGGTCCAAGAATATTTTCCAGATTTGTCATTTTTTCGGGTAGATTCTTGGCACTCATGTCTAAACACATCTAGAAAGTTCGCTGATTAAGAAAAGAATGGGTGCCAGTTTTTGCATTAACATTTGGGACCTCCATTTTGAATTTCAAAATGGCCATCATCGAAAATCATTTTTTAAACATAATTGCCAATTATTCATTCAAATGTCATCCAATATTTGTTTCATTTTATCTAAACTCTTATAAAGGGGCCAACCATTCATTGGAAACAAAATAAGAACACTATAAATACTCTAAATTAGCAAAAATCGAAGATGGTCACCAGATTTCAGGATTTGTTTACGTTACAAGCGTCTAGTCCGTCATTCATAATCCAGCCGTCGTCCATTAGAGAATATCCGCGTCCATAATCCAAAGACCTATTCCATTTCCATGTAACAGTATTAGCACCAAATTCAAAAAGCCAAAAGTATACATAAACATAGGCTTGTTTCCTGCAAGAGAGAAGCGGTCAACAGTTTTCAATGATGCCGGCAAGACATCATGATGTTCCAAAATATCAAATCCGTATCGTTGATCAGTATTCTTAATCCATAATATTCGTTATAGAGTCGTCATCTAAAAATGATGTACCTCAGTCACGCTTTGATTGTGACTGTTCATATGAGTACCATGAGGATCTTGAAGTACATGGGTTCATACGGCCCCTAGCCCCGGGTTAAGCGGAATTAGACACAAGTTACGAAACGTAGCGCCATAGATCTTGCACGCTACGTTCGTATTTTGTTATCAGCATGCGATATGTATCGCCAAATTTGAGAAACTTTGAGTGGAGGCGCTTTGTGGAATAGCCCTGTTTTATAAGTTTCTGCAACAATGTTTTGTGACGTTGATTAAAATCATCACATTTAACACAGGATCTAGCAAATGCTACTAAGCGAGATATGTATACGCCATATGCAGGTCCCACTGGAATATTACTGTCCAGAAAGGGATAGTTTACGATGTCGAAATTGTAATCATCTCTTTTGTCATAAAGTCGACGAGAGAGAATGCCCGCTTCATTTTTATAGAGATATAGATCTAAATATGATGTGCCTGTAGGGCTATCTGTAGTTTCTTTCAAATCCAGTGAAGATGGATATATATCCTTCACTGCGTCATTTATATAGCGATTATCCACAGCGAGAAGATCGTCTATATAGCGTTTGGTGAATGAGAAGGAACGGGCTTTGAATGGATCAGTTTTTGAAAGCGCCTGCATATAGTCATATTCATAAGAGAACAGATACAGGTCAGCCAACAGGGGTGCACAATTAGTACCCATTGGAATACCTATATGCTGCTGATATATTGTGTTGCCAAATTTCACAGATATTTTTAATGAGAAATTCAAGCAACTCTATAAACAAAGAAACATCCCATGAATGATATCTCTTGTATGTAGTCGAGCTAAAGAATGCTTTATGGCTTCCGACATTAATATATCTACGATCATTTTTCTTGAACACAGATACTATTAATGAACTTATACGGCCAATAAGGTCCTGATGAGGGATTGTAGTATAGAGAGTCGAGAAATCCCATGTGGATACATGTCTGTACGGTATGTGACCTTTAGCATCAAGTTCTTCCGTAAGACATTTTGAGTTTTTCAATATCCACATACATTCAACGCCAGAGTTCTTGAAAATAGTGGCGCAATACCTTTCCCAAAATGCCTTTACCTCGTGAAGGGCCCTCGTCAATAGGGTTGAAAGAAGCTTGGTGGTGCAGCTTCTAGAACCAGCTATGAATCTAGCTTTGTATGGTGATTTATGTATTTTGGGAGTCCAGTATATTTTTGGTATGTCGCTATGATTGGTTGGAAGACAAATACCTCTTTCCTTGAGAAACTTTTTGTGATTGTTAAATAAATCTTCCAGAGAGACCCCATATAGACCCATATAGTCCCATACTAGGGGTATAGGACCACTGTTTGTCCCACTGGGAAACCTACTTCTAGACATTTGCGGTGTGGTTGTTTGGATTTGTTTTCTTAGTCTCGTCAAGACAAACATGTTAGGAAGTGTCCCGGCACGAAACGGTGAATTTTTGAAAAAAGTTCGAGGTCTGTCTATAGCCCCATATAGACCCATATACTGGGGTATAAGCCCAATGTATGTATAAATCCATACTGGGTGGACGTGTTGGAGTCTAGGTGAGTCCCTGGTGGTCCAATGGTGTCGTATGAGGTCTTATTTTGAAGCTCTCATGCAGGAGCACTTGACTACACTCATAATTCGTACGTTGTCAATAATCGGCGCATGCGCAGCCTGGCCGTAGTATAGAAAGCAGGCATTTTTGGGGGGGTGTGTTTGGGTTAGAGATTCACGGCTATTCACGGTTCGAATGGGTCGTGTGAGGTATCCATGTGAAGCCTATGTAATGGAGCATCTGGTGGCGTGGATGTGGGGTAGAAATATGGTCATTCTGCGCATGCGCAGTCTGGCCGTAGTATAGAAAGCAGGCATTTTGGGGGGTATGTGGGTGCGTGTTTGGGGTAGAGATGACCGCTATGGGTCCGAATGGGTCGTGGAAGGTGTCAAAGTGAAGCTTGTGTGGGTTAGAGTCAGAATGGTGTGTTTTCAAATGCAAGTCGCGTCAATCTGCGCATGCGCAGTTGGTTGTAGTAAGTAAAGTGGCCATTTTGGGGCAGTGAAAGAAGGTATTTGGTGTAGAGAGGGACCATCCTTGGTCCGAATGCGTCGTGTGAGGTGTCATTTTGTAGCTCTTGGGGTGTAGACCCTGATTTGAGGGATGTTCACGTCTTGGTGACGTCATTGGTGACGTCATCAGTACGCGTAGTAGCCAAAGTGGACATTTTGGGGCAGTGAAAGGAAGGTATTTGGTGTAGAGAGTAAGCCCATAGACTATAAACACCTCAAATTAAAAGAGATCCTGCGCTAGATTCAAGGAAATATCCATTTCATTTGAATATATATATTTTATCACCTGATAAGGGAGAAATACAACGAGGACTATGTACATGGGCGAAAACACATCATATAGAATGTGATATGCCTCGTACGAAGGTTCACGGTTCACAGCTGAGAGCTGTAAAATACTTACACCATTAATGCGCGAGGTACTATGACTTCGACGGAATAGGCCGAGCAGTCGCGAATGGCTATGTTTGTTCTCGATTAAACAAACATCGACTCGGGAAATCGTTGGTTTTTTTTGGCGAACATTTTCTCGATTGAAAAAAACGATTGTCGACAGAAAAAAACACTACTCGCACAGCGAACGCAAACAGTTTCGAAGAAAAAAGATTATTTTTCAGGAAGAAAAACCAATCCCTCGCGTCTTGAAAAATTGCGCCGTCTCGAACGATAATTGAAAACGATTACTTACAAAACATATTCCTTCAGAAGTGATGCTACTGATCGTGATATGCATGAGCGTGACGAAGCCAATACGTTGCCAGTAGCAACCAGTCGAGGATCCGTTCTGAACGTTCATGTCTTTATGTGTGAGTACAAGTCGCATACTTATGGTTGAAAATGAAGCCAATGCGTGATCTACGAGATGGAATTCAAGAATCCAATAACATCCACGATGAACAGTATAAGAACATCATAAGCAAACAGAAACTGTACAGCTTTGCTAATTGTGCGGCGTATTTTCCAGCATGTTGGCCATATTATAAAATAAAAATAATATTATTTGGCCACATTTAAAATAAAAGTAGCAATGACAACATGCATTTTTGAACGCCTCGGTTTATTCAACAGTTCACCCATGCAACCATCACATGTGTTGACATGGATGGAACCCATCACATGTGTTGACATGGATGGAACACGAAACGTCTTTTTTTCTGGGCCATTTATTTTAGATATTATTACAAGGTAACGGGCAATAATACCTGTGATAGTCATTTGTTAGCCTGAGTTTGAACGGTCGACTTATTCAAAGCCTGGAAACGAAAATTTGAAATAATTCAAATTGCCAAAGGTTTCGCTGTAGAGCCGCATTTGTACCAGACTCAAAACTCTTTGAAATGCAATATCTCAAAATCCCCTCTGCAAAATAAAGCAACACAACACATCTCTCTTCCAGACATTATGCTTTTCCATTTGGTTTCCCACTTAATTATAATAAGGAATATATGTAACAAGAATATACATATATGGCAGTGTGACGTCACAGGACCTACGAAGTAGGCTTTGATATTATTTAAATGTGTGCCTTGACCTAAGACAGGTTTTTGCCAATTTCGTGATTTCTATGTCACCTAATTAGGTCAGAAATTAAGTCAGAAAGTAGTTCACATTGACCTTGACCCAATTAGGTCAGGTCACACTGACACTGACCTAATTAAGCGCATTTTCATGGTCTTAGAAGGCATTAGGACATGTTTTTGCCACCTAAATAGGTCAAATTAGGTCACTTAATTAGGCCAAAAATTGGTCAGAAAGAAAACCACATTGACCTCCACCCAATTAGGTCAGGTCACACTGACATTCACTTAATTAAGAGCATTTTCATTGTCTTAGGAGGCATGTTTTTGTCAATTTCGAGGTTTATGCTGGGTCGACATCGGGCCTTACAGACTAGTCTTACAGACTAGTCTTTTGTGTTAAATGCCGTCATTTACATCTGACGACGATACAGCTCACTAATCTCCAATATACGAGCTGTCACAGCGAAACAGCTCACCAATTACCAGTATACGAGTTGTCAGAGCATTTCCATCATAGCTCTCTAGATTTGTATCTAATACCGCTTATGCCGGTGCTAGGGGCCATGTGGTCATATCATCCAAGTTGCCACATGAACAGGTACAATAAAAGCGTACCTGAGATACAACACATATCACTAATCGTTAGATTCTTGGTATGTGCTTTGGAATAGGTTAACCAGAGGACTATTCTGTGAAGTCATGTGACGCAGTCAGTATGTCGGCACCTCTTCCCACTTCCCTTATATGTGTTGTAATCTAAGTAGATCAAATTTTCAGCAAAAGTAGGTCAGCTCAGAACTTGCTAGTTACAGTCCCCTAATACACGTTCATGCGAAAATCAAGGTTCTAATGTCAACGGTTCTCCTTATTTTGCCGGAGAAAGGATTCGGATGGACGCACTGACTGACTAACTCATTATCGGACTATTTGCAATTGAGAGTCTATGCAAATAACAGTCTAATAGGAATAACAAAGATCGCATAAACAACGCTAAACTTTTATTACAAGCGTCTAGTCCGTCATTCATAATCCAACCGTCGTCCATTAGAGAATATCCGTGTCCATAATCCAAAGACCTATTCCATTTCCATATAACAGTATTAGCACCAAATTCAAAAAGACAAAAGTATACATAACATAGGCTTGTTTCCTGCAAGAGAGAAGCGGTCAACAGTTTTCAATGATGCCGGCAAGACATCATGATGTTCCAAAATATCAAATCCGTATCGCTGATCAGTATTCTTAATCCATAATATTCGTTGTAGAGTCGTCATCTAAAAATGATGTACCTCAGTCACGCTTTGATTGTGACTGTTCATATGAGTACCATGAGGATGTTGAAGTACATGGGCTCATACGGCCCCTAGCCCCGGGTTAAGCGGAATTAGACACATGTTACGAAACGTAGCCCCATAGATCATGCACGCTACGTTCGTATTTTGCTATCAGCATGCGATATGTATCGCCAAATTTGAGAAACTTTGAGTGGAGGCGCTTGGTGGAATAGCCCTGTTTTATAAGTTTCTGCAACAATGTTTTGTGACGTTGATTAAAATCAAATCAATATGAGACCCAAAAAAATATTCTATTTCTGGTCTGCTCGTGTCTGTGAATGTTGACCTGTTCGTTCGATCCTGTTTTCGCAAATTATTGGGGTTACGAAAGAGGGGCAAGGCATACTAGAAAATAAAACATTCGCTTGACCAGAAACAATGAATTTGCTCGGGTCCTAATGAATCCACTTACGATGCACTTGACAGCTTCTCATCATTGTAATACTTACTGCACGATTCTATTGATGAAGGCGGTGTCAATTTTGGCGAGTGTTCCTCCACTCGCCTTACATACGTTGTTGGCTGTGTTCCAGGAGGCCTTCTTCATGTGGTACGTGAACATGGTTTTGTTCCTCGTTACTGCTGAAGTCATACCGCCTGCAAATAAATAAGTACTGTCTAGAAAGACTTGAGTGAAACTTCACTTCAATCACGCAAGTAAGAGTGGAAATTAACCTCACTCTAACATCGAGTGGAACAAATCACTCCACTTGAGTGAACTTCACTTTTGGGTGTAATCATTTATCACTCTGCCTTGGGTGACTTGTTCACTCAGCTTGATTGTGTTATTAACTCAAGATTAAATCTTCATCGCGAACACTCTCGATAGCAGAAGAAAAAAAGAGTGAGTCTTTAGGGAGTAATAGGTATGTAACCTGAGCATCATTGAAGAGTCTATCTGATCCAAGGCGAAGGAGGTCACGGAATTATGTTCAACCTTATTTGCCTTCGGCGATTTTGGATGTCCCACAGCCTGGGAAGAGGTCGGGCGTCATTTTTTTATTATACCCGAGACTATGGAGCTGAGACTTCCCTTACACACATAAACGTGGGGATTGCGTAGGGGTATTGGTGGGCGCGTGGGGTTCGTGTGGGACGAAGCGTGGTTTGGAACTTTCCTCGTGGGGATAACGTAGGGTTTGTGTGGGGCAGCTGCCCACGGTAATGCAAATTTAGCATAAATATGGGCATAATGTAGGGCTGATGTGGGGGGTTATGACGGGTGAATGGGCGAGAACTCAAAGTCCGCGTGGGGATGATGTAGGGCATACCTTTATCTGCTACATATTCAACGTCTAACGTGGGGTTGGTGTAGGGAAAATGAACTTCGGAGTTAATCGACTGAGTTGTTTGTAGGGATTAGGTGGGGTGGATTTTTTCCAGCGCTCGTAGACAAAGTCCAATGTAGGGAATGTGTCGGGCTGTGCTGAAAGTTTAAGTCCGGCGTGGGGATGATGTAGGGCAAAATGCTCGCCGTTTTCATAGCTTAAGATAAACGTGGGGATTTTGTTGGGCAAGCATTCTTCCATGCATAGCCTAAGACGATAGTGGGGTTGAAGTGAGGCGATATTTTATTTGCACATATAGTGTGAGATAAATGTGGGGATCATGCAGGCAGACTGTGAACTCTGTTTTCTTAAAACAGTAAAGATTTTGGGCCAGTTTCAGTTCAGTAGCGTCGAAAAGACTGATCCGCCACCCCACACCGTCAGAAAAAAGGTGATGGGCCATCACCTTTTTGGGGTGATGGGGTCTGGTCATCACCCTTTTAGGGTGATGAAAAGGGTGATGAGAAAAGGTGACGACAAAATCCATCACCCTAAAAAGGTGATGAAACCAGGCCATCACCATAAAAGGGTGATGAGATCCAGTCATCACCCTTTTAGGGTGATGAACGACGAGTGGCCATCCTTGGTCATCACCCTAAAAAGGTGATGAAATATCACCTTTTTAGGATGATGACAGATGAGTGGTCAGACAAGATAAATATTGGTTTCCAAAAATATATTTACCTCTACAAAATTTCTGTAATATATCAGTTTCATTATACTGTAAATTGATATAATTTGTAATAATTACCGTATGTAATAGGTATATGAACAGGTACAATAAAAGCGTACCTGAGATACAACACATATCACGAATTGTTAGATTCTTGGTATGTGCTTTAGAATAGGTTAACCAGAGGACTATTCTGTGAAGTCATGTGACGCAGTCAGTATGTCGGCACCTCTTCCCACTTCCCTTATATGTGTTGTAATAAAAAGATTATTTTTTCATTCACTTCCATTACTAACGGAAAATTTATTTACCCCTCACCAGAAAGATAAAGATTGACTTGGAAAGTCTATGTAACTATATATGTTAACGAATGAAGAGAAATGACGTCAGAACAATTTTGAATGTTAGCGAAATTGAGTTGTTTTGGTGGAGACACGGTTGACTGCACATCTATACCGTTGTCTTCCGCATTTGAATTCTATTTCCAATAATGATTTATTCAATGTAATAATGTCATGTAAAGTACAACACGTTGTCTGTGCTGTAGCTGAGTATATTTAGGTTTCCAACGTTTGTAGGATATAAACTAATTATAACCTGGGTATACTATATTCGTCCCAGCTATAACAACTATAGTATTATATGATCACCTCTGTCACACACAATAGGGACCGTAAGTGATTTTGCCGCTGTGCGGCGCCACGTGTCTTGTCGGACACGCTGTAGGAGTTGTCTTTTCCTGAGTGCGATGTTGAAGCTGCTGTCAAAACTTGGTTGATTTTTCTTCACCAATACGTTAAGATGGCGAATAAATACGAAGAATGGACGCTGAAAGACCTAAAGGATGAACTGAGGAAACGGAAAGCTAAACTATCGGGAAGAAAACATGAATTGGTCGAGCGGTAAGGTGTTTTGATTTACATGTCAAATAGTATATACCTATTGACGTGCACCCCATTTTCGTGGCCTACAAACTTTTCGCAGTATTACTGTTATGACCTAAAAAATGAATGTTTATTTCCGATTTATATAAAAGTTTCTGTCCCTAAAACGGGATGGATATTCAGACAGCTGGTCGTTTAGGTACAGGGATGAAATCACCTGTTTTCGAACCAACACGATATCAGTACATTGACGTCGCCAGTTCCGATCCAGTGTCAGTTCCGACCCACTTCCCAAAATATTGCTTTTTGTCATAACCATGATCACGCGAAATCATAAAACATTTGGTATATTTAAGCAAGTTGATCAACCTCTCAATCATGGTAAATTATATTATGCATTCACTGGTTTCGTTAGGAGACAGCTTTGCCGAACCACTCCATACACACGACTACATCGGTCTAAGTACAAACACCATGACTCACCGTTGGTCAAAAACCGTGTCGTCTGCCAGGGCTTCCGATCAAAGTTTTGATGTGTTGTTTCTCACATATAATCTGTCATAAATTTATTTACCGGGGTGTCTCTCTAAAGGCTACCTGCTCCATTGTTGACATCAACTGACGGACCCAGTTCCGAACCACCATCATCTATGGATGAAATCTGGGTCCAGATGATCTGAAAATGTCTTGCGAACGCAGCGCTCATTACGTAAAATCGTAACTCAAGTGCTGATTAGCATTTCTTCTCTTTACTCTGCTATTCAGAGGTAAAATAAGTAAAAGAACGGTTGATTTATCGTCATTTTCAAGTGAGTATACGCTTATTAGCCATCGTAGTTATTTCAGTCTCCAATATATCTTGCCAGTATGATCAGCTCGACCATATCACTATCACCCCCAACCTGCATTCTTTAAGGCACCGTTTCCAATTATCGTTCGCGAATGAATCGTTTATTTCGTCAAATTTTCTCGAAGTCGCGATTTTCCAAGGCGCGAGGGAATGGTTTTTTTTCTTCAAAATAAACGATTCATTCGCGATCGCTGTTCGAATGGGTTTTTTTCTGTTGGCAATCGTTTTTCAATCGAGAAAATTCTCGCGAATAAAAAGCGATATCGCGATTCAATCGCTTTTTAATCGAGAAAATATAAACGATTGAAAAAAAACGATTGAGGATTATAGCCGAAAGTAGTACGCCATTGGTTCAGCCTGACTGACCCGCATACACGTTCGAGTTTCTAACACTTCAGTCAGACTATATAAAGTTCGATCATTTTTTCTTCTTCCTTTTCCATTCTTTGCCTAGTGTAAAACTATAGCGTGTTTCTGTACAGTTGGCGGTTATATAGATACGATGGGGATATTGAAAGAAATTGAAAAAAAATATCTATATATATACATAGGAATAATGGTTATGCATATAATTATAACTTCATATTTACATATATTTTGTACGGGACACAGGCCCGGATATGGTCAGATTGGGTCATTTGCACTTGCAATTTCGTCTATTATTTTGGATATTTCTGTGTTTTAAAGCTGGTATTATTCCAGATTTCTTGTGTAGTATTTTTCGTGAACGTTTTTGGCATCTGTGCGGGCTGAAATTTTGAGTTGATTCATCAGATTTTCGCTGTACGCGTGGTTTTTTGTCCTACGATCACCATTTTCCTTGTGTAGATAGATGGCGCTGTATTGAATATAACATTGTCATACGGGGCTTTTGAGTCTTCGCAAGCACTTAATTATTAATATATAGCGCGGGCTATTTGTAAAATTTTCACAACTGGTTAATCCAGTAAGAGATGAAATTATATAATATTCAGTTGGTTTTTGGCTTGAGCTTCCCTTTGGAATCATTCATAGTTCATTTATCAAAATATAAAATTAAAATAAAAAGTATTGTACATATGCGAATCCAACCGTTATATGCGATTCAATCAAAAAGATATGTATTTGATATAAATATGAAATCACTGCCGCGAATATTCTTATAATAAATAAAATTAACTTGATGGTGATTTTTTGAACTTATTCACATCTCAATAGTTTAAAAACTGTACCAAAACATGAATGGATACCCTTTCCTAATGTATGTTTTACTATAACAAAATATACATATTTAATTACACTATTTTTCACCTTAATTAACCTAGAAATTCTCGGCTGGAGGGCTAAGCTGTTCTGGGTTATCGCCATGCGCCCATTCACACCTCTATCAAGCCTGTGCCGTAATCATTCTGATAATGCAATCAACGAACTCAAATCCACTTATGACCTGTACCCGGTATTTACAAAACAAGATATTGTGACTATCATCCTGTATCATTAATACATTGTCGACTCACACGATTATTGAATAAACATGTAATTTTGTCATTTACGCTTCGCCAGAGTAAATCTGAGCGCGAACGTCACAGGAAGCATGGTACAGGAATATGAAAAGATATTTCCAGCATACGCCATACGCATTTATACAGTATAGTATAGTAATATAGGTTTTTCCATCGACAAATCCGCAATCAACATTACATGTAGTTCCCAGTTCGCGGATAGAGCGGCGTACGACGGCAACACGGCCTATGTGTCAAATATCACTCCGCCTCACGATTCTCTCGCGCCTTGAAAAAAAACGATTCTCTCGCGATTGAAGATTCGCGATCAAGAACGGATCGCGCATGGGTAAACGATTCAAAAACGATATCGCGAGAGAATGGTTTTTTCCAGAAAAGGTTCAATCGTTTTTTCTCATTTTTTTTCTCGATATCCTCGCGACTGATTCGCGATTGATCGTTTTTCAATCGAGAAAATTGAAGAAAAATCGCGACTGAAGAAAAAACGATTAATGGAAACGATCCCTAACGTCAGTTGTTCACTTATCAGACGAGGACATTCAAAATGGAATATCCAGCTAGGACCCGATTTTGGCGGAAAGTTATCATGTTGACGATTACATTTGTTTATATCTGGGTCAAAAGCCAATGTCAAAATGAGGCTGGATCGGAACTGGCGACAGTGGGCGGAACTGACACCTCTTATTAAGAAATGTAATTTTATTTTCCAGGCAGTTCAGTTTATCCCTAGCTAAGTTAGTGTGTTAATAAAGGCGATGGACAATTGTACGGCGATCAAGATAATGAATATGCCAATCAAACCATTTCCTTCTGAAACAGATGCAAATTTCACTTTAGTGGGTCGAAACTGGCGACTCGTCTGTACTAAGTTAATTTTACTGACCGCTAGTTTTGGATTTGATACGGTGATCTGTCCGGTCAGAATATATGTTTATATAGAAACAACAGAGAAAAAGTTCTATATATGAAACTATTCCAGGCCAGGAATGTTTTTATTATTATTATTGAAAAAAAATAAAAAAAAATAGGGGGGGTGAGAGGAGGGGGGGAGGTGCAAAACTCCTATTGAATACATCTTTTTTTTTATCAGGTTGCAAGCATATGACTGAAATGATAATTTCAAGGGTGATGTCATGGAACCAGAGCATGTCATGGACATGCCGCCACCAGAAGAGTACAAAGATTTGAACAGTGACTCCAAGGTAGTAGTAAATATCCCTTCAATGACTGTATCGGGATTGATTAATTACTAGTCATTGATACACTTCATTATTGCAATATGAATCGTTTGTTTGTTTTTTATTCTGTTTAATGCATAGCTGACTAGAAGTATGATCATCAAATTAGAAATACATGTATGGTAGTTTGTATGTCGTTGGCTGAACACCTCACCTACATTTACCTCCATTAGTTTGCTCTCGATGGAAAGGAAGATTGATTTTTATTTGCAACGGAATGAACTTTCTGTTTACAAGTGAAATACATGTAGGCTGAGAACACAGTTTAAAATATGAAATTCTGTTCTGTAACCGGTACTTTAGACTATAAAACTGTCACGTTTAACAGTATTCTGTTGGTCCTATCTGTGTTTCTTGCCTGGCATGTACTGGTCTTCATTGGCATCACTGGTCTGCAAGATCGGGCAGATCAGAATGACAGATTCCTTTAATGCAATTTGATACTAAAATGCATTTCTGCCTCTCTTTTCAGGTAACAATAATTTGCTACAGAATGTATACTGCCCTGATTGAGTTTTATCTAATATAAATAATTGTGTTTGTATTTCAATGATCTATAGGAACAGGCAAATACTGGACCTCACTCATTGTGTGAATTGGTAACAGGATAATGGATTAGATTGGCTTGTGGACCTCATGTGAATACCAGTTATCCTCTCCTACAAGGAAAGGAAGTTACACCTGGAGGTGAGGAAATCTTATAATCACTGCATGTCTGAGACAAACTGTGATATCCTGTTCATTTCTAAGAGCTGGGATGTCCCACTAGTTGTGGGGATAGGGGTGCCAAATCAGTTATTTGTAGCTTATTTTGGGGAAAAAACAAAACATCTAAAGTTATGTCCCCTGATTTTTTTTGTTATGGCCAGCCCCTTGACTTACTGTGCTTTAGGGGTTAAGAGTTTCAAAGTTGTTCCCAGTAACAGATCCATATTGCCTTCTGATGAAATGTTTTATAATACTTTTCATACGCCCGTCAAATTTGACGGGGCGTATTATGGTATGGCGTCGTCCGTCCTTTAACTTTTTCTCGTCAACACAACTCGTCCTAGAGTTTTCAATGGATTCTTTTAATATTTGGTGCACCTGATCGGTACCATGTGTAGATGTGCATGAAGTTTTTTCGGCCCGATTCGACGTTTTCTTGAGTTACTCCCCTTGATTTTGGTCTGAAATCTAAATTTGACACATACTGTTCTCGTGAACGCAACTCGTCTCCGACTTTTCGATGGATTCTTTTGAAATTTGGTACATATGGTCAGTACCATGTGTAGATGTGCACAAACTGTTTTTGAGCTGATTCGACGTTTTCTTCAGTTCCTCCCCTTGATTTTAGTCTGAAATCCTTGTATTTGGCACCTACTGTCTTCGCCAACGCAACTCGTCCCAGAGTCTTCAATGGATTCTTCTGAAATTTGGTACACATGATCAGTGCCATGTGTAGATTTGCATGAACCTTTTTTCGGCCCGATTTGACGTTTTCTTGAGTTACTCCCCTTGATTTTGGCCTGAAATTCTTGTATTTGGCACCTACTGTCTTCGTCAACGCAACTCGTCCCAGAGTTTTCAATGGATTCTTCTGAAATTTGGTACACATGATCGGTATAGATGTGCACAAACTTTTTTTGGCCCGCTTCAACGTTTTCTTGAGTTAATCCCCTTGATTTTGGTCTGAAATCCTTGGATTTGGCACCTACTGTCTTCGTCAACGCAACTCGTCCCAGAATTGTCAATGGGTTCTTCTGAAAGTTGGTACAGATTTTCGAACCAATTCAACGTTTTCTATAGTTATCCGCCCTTGATTTTAGTCTGGAATACTTTTTGTTTGGCACCTACAGTCCTCGTCATCGAAACTCCCAGAGGTTTCGTTGCATTCTTTTGAAATTAGGTACACATGATTGGTGCCGAGTGGACATGTGCACAAACTTTTTTCGAGTTGATTCAACAGTTTCTTGAGTTACTCCCCTTGATTTTGGTCTGAAATCTAAATTTGACACATACTGTCCTCGTGAACGCAACTAGTCTCCGACTTTTCGATGGATTCTTTTGAAATTTGGTACATATGGTCAGTACCATGTGTAGATGTGCACAAACTGTTTTTGAGCTGATTCGACGTTTTCTACAGTTACTCCCCTTGATTTTAGTCTGAAATCCTTGTATTTGGCATCTACTGTCATTTCGACCTAATTCATCAAGCTGATAAGCTTGCTTTTGCAGCTTATGCTAACAAAAAATTTGTTTTAAAGTTACTGATACATATATATATAAGTGCATAACCGGGAGTGAGGGAATATGCACCCCCGCAGAGTAAGAGTAACTGGCTGGAGTTTAACTTGCTCCTGCAAATATCACTCCAGGGCCTTATTTATTCCCCCCCCAAACCTGATTTCCAAACCTGCCTACACCACTTACACAACAATGATAGCTTATACATGTACAGTATTATGAAAATTGCAACAATACAAACAACATACAGTCCAGAAAGGTTCATTTGTATGGTTAACCTTTGTCTATAACAACATTCCGGAGATGTTGTTTGTCAACTGTATGTTTTTACGGGCGTATTTTGGGTTCAATTGAACTCTTGTTTTATTGTCTTTTAAGGTGGCTATGTATGGTAAAACAGGTCCCTGTTTGTACTGCAGTCTTCACGAAGAGTGATGATGGAAAAAATCACAAGGTTGTATTTTCTGGAGAAACAGTATGGCAACAAACTTGTCCCAACCCAGACCAATGTAGACGCACCCCTCCCAGGCTTTGTGTCACAGGAACTGGCTGAGCGACATAGTGTAAGTTGAACTAAATTATTCATATCTGTTAGGAGAACAGGGAACACATCAGTTCCACATCGCCAAGGTTGGCGGCTGTCACCTCCCCCCCCCTCCCATCATGAAGGGGAATACAGAAATCACTTTTGTATTGCTGTACCGTGGATGATATCTCCGCTGCTATTTGATCGAAACATACATGAAGATGCTTAGTACCTTACTGATGTGCATTGTCACATTCTTTATGGCCCTTCAATATATGCTTATCCAGTCCATATCTCGAATACCATCAAACTGCTCACTATGAATCGGGTTTCTGTGACCTGATAACTTGGAGTTATCGAAGAATCGGGAGGTTTTCAGATGCACAGCTTCGTATATAAATTTGAAAAAATATTACTTGTTCTTTGATAGATCTGTATATCTCGAACCCTATGCTGTTAGTTATATGAACATAAAATGGTCTGATCAGCGATGAGAGTGATCTGAATTTATTGTGTTTTGTTTTAGCCAGTTTTGTAGGGGTCAATGTTTGACTGCCATTATCATGAAACTGGAATATCTGTATGCTCAACCATAGTTGTTTCCTGTATTAATTTATTACGATAGCTCGGCCATTCAGAATATACTAATCGTTTTTCATTGTTTGACTTCCAGGTTATGTTTGCAACCAGTTCAAGGGCACACTGTGGTCCAAAGTAAGGAGAGGTATCACTCAGAAATGCCAGGATGCAGCAAGGTCAGGTAGAATCCGCCAGAAAACACCATTGAAGAAGCATGATCTCCACATGACAGAAGAGCTGGTGGACTCTTCTTCAGCTTCACCCTCATCTTCCAACGACAGTCCCCCAAGGAATGCTAAAGGCCATCCCACAACAGGTGGGAAAAGACCAAAACTGAGGGATGAAAAAAAAACCATTCTACTTGACACAGACTTTCAATGTGCTTCCCATTTTGTGCTCGGGTGTTTTAAGACATGGTACAATATATATTTTATGCTGTTAAAGAATAAAAGGTGAAATACGCGTGGATTTTGCTTCTGCTGGTAGTTATTTTAAGGGATGGGTGATATTGCAGGAGGAATCGGGACAGACTAGACAGTCTGTACAAATGAAATGCCCTTTCAGATAGAAGATGCCCCCTCCCCCATACCCCAGGAATTCTGTACAGATGGTGTTTTGTGCACCCTGCCCCGTAATTTCCCCATTTGTGGGGATACTGCAGAGTGCTCTGCCCAATTCATTCCCCACTCCCAAATAACTACCCCGAAAATAACCCATTGTTGGTACTTTCGGGGGCGACAACCCCACGCCATCTCCTAGGGTTACTGTGGACATGTTGCCATACCCCATGTTGGAATTACTGCCCCGCAGATTCCCCACGTGGGGATATTGTGGGTTTTTTGTCCCATGCTGGAATTACTGCGCCGCAGATTCCCCATGTGGAGATGTTGTGGGGTTTTCTGCCCCGCAGATTCCCCACGTCGGGATATTGTGGGGTTTTCTCTCCCATGCTGGAATTACTGTACCGCAGATTCCCCACGTGGGGATATTGTGGGGTTTTCTGCCCCGCAGATTCCTCACGTGGGGATATTGTGAGGTTTTCTCTCCCATGCTGGAATTACTGCCCCGCAGATTCCCCACGTGGGGATGTTGTGGGGTTTTCTGCCCCGCAGATTCCCCACGTGGGGATATTGTGGGGTTTTCTCTCCCATATTGGATTTACTGCCCCGCAGATTCCCCACCTGGGGATATTGTGGGGTTTTCTCTCCCATGCTGGAATTACTGCTCCGCAGATTTCCCACATGGGGATATTGCGGGGTTTTCTGCCCCGCAGATTCCCCACTTGGGATATTGTGGGATTTTCCAACCCATGCTGGAATTACTGCCCCGCAGATTCCCCACGTGAGGATGTTGTGGGCTTTTCTGCCCCGCAGATTCCCCACGAGGGGATAATGTGGGGTTTTCTGTACCATGCTGGACTTACTGCAGGAATATTGTGGGTCTATCCCATACCAGCTTTAAATATAGTTCCCCGCATCATCCCCACATGTAGGGAACACGTGGGGCTGAGGTTGGGATAGTGCGGGGATTTAATTCAGCTAAGCCGCATTAAGAACCTCCTTTTCCATGAGTAAGTCCAATATGGGGATTTTACCAAATCCGTACACATTCCCCACATTGGCTGTCCTACACATTCCCCACATGATCCCTACACAGCTTGCCCGACATAAACCCCACAAATTTCCCAGCTTATTGGTTTGTAAGGGTACAATAAAAGCGTACCTGAGATACAACAAATATATCGAGTCGTTAGATTCTTGGTCTTTTGTGTTAAAGGCCGTCATTTTCATCTGACTACGATACAGCTCACCAATCCCAAGGGTACGAGCTGACACAGCGACACAGCTCACCAGTTACCAATATACGAGTTGTCAAAGCATTTCCATCATAGCTCTCTACATTTGTATCTAATACCGCTTATGCCGGTGCTAGGGGCCGTGCGGTCATGTCATCCAAGTTGCCACATAAATAGGTACAATAAAAGCGTACCTGAGATACAACACATATCACGAATCGTTATATTCTTGGTACGTGCTTTAGAATAGGTTAACCAGAAGAAGTCATGTGGCTCTGTCAGTATGTCGGCAACTCTTCCTACTTCCCTTATATGTGTGTAATCGTAGGGAATCTTTATACCCTTGTCAACTTTCAAATGATCTTAATTTACGAAGCGGACATATAAAATATGGTTTGAAGAGCTTTAGATATACGGCAGTGCCGCAGAATGCGCTACCGTGGTTCAACCGAGAACAGAAACTAGTTTCAACAAATTCTGCAAGTTAATGCCGACTTGAAAGGATCATAAATGTGCTTGTGCTTCGTGCAAACTGTAACGAATTTTACGAGTTTCGAAAAACTACAGGATATATTCATCCGAATAGCCAGAAACGTTACGATCTAGCCATGATCAGGCAATGTAGAATCGACCATACCCGATTAACTCACGAACATTTAATAAAAAGGAATCGGCGTCAAGGTGTATTCCATGCCAAGAAGATCTCACAGTGAAACATAGTCTGATCGACAGTACAGATTTTAAGATTGTGAGAGATTCTTTTTGTCAAGCAGCTAATTTAGAATATCTTTTTAGTCGGGCAAAGGAAGACTGTATTTTAGGTTATTGGAAAGAAATCGGTTTGTTTCACAAGTTTTAATGTATGGGCATGTCTTTTGGTGTTAATTACTTCTGGATTGCTGGGTTGTTGATTTGTTTTTGTTAGAATATTTAGAATGTTGTTTGATCGTCGAAATATTGCTGAACGCGACATTAAACCTTGATTCTCTCTCTCAGTAGGCCTCCACAGACTCACAGGATCGGACCGTTTTTGAAATTCGATGAAGATACCTTGGGGATATAGTCGTGTTCTTTCCAAAACTGGTGAATACAAAGAAACAGAGATAGTGAGTAAATCAGATTAGCACCTATCAACTCACTGTAGAATGGTAACTGTAGATTTTGAAGAAGTAGATTCTGGTGATTATACAAATATCACGACAAGGTATTTGTAACTTTGTGATCACTACAGCATAATAGTGCATAATTTACAAGTATACATGATAGGCGGGATGAAAACCTCAAGGGGCTTGTTTTATCTCAAAATGATATAATATTATATTAATCTATAATACCGGTGCAAAGTGGCAAATGAACATAAATTGATTTTTAATTAAAAAGCCAAAAATTGCAACAAATATAAAATCAAACTTTCAACTTCCACTATAGCTGCTGAAAACGCACACAGCTGAAATGAAATGAGAGATCAGCTGTTCCTTTCAATGAATAAGATTTTAAGTGGGATTTGAATAAGGAGATAGATGTACAAGATTTGAATTGGGAGAGTAATTATTTCCATGTTCGAGGACCTTTTATATTTTAACTATAAAATGATAAGTCTGAAAATGATAAATATGCCCATATAAATTAAGATTTGCTTGCCTAGGTGGGTACCTGTGCTCATGGGATAATTTTGTAAAATATACTTAAAAGAGTATAGGTAATAACTCATTGTGGTTATAAAATTTATCAACAAAGAGTAAAATCTGATAGTCATTTAGTTGTTTCACAGATAAGATTTTCAATCTGAGAAATAAATGTGCTGTATTTTCGAGTTTAAACAAAAATGTAATTAATCGTATAGTCTTTTTTTTTGCAAAATTACGAGTGGTTTAAGATGTGTAATGTACGTGTTACCCCTGACAATATTACAATATGACAGGTACGGAAATATCAGAGAATAATACAGAATGTAAAGCGTTTTATTTTGTTGAGGCAATCCTTAATATGGTGCAGTATTCCAATATTCCTATTCAGTTTTTTTTTCGGATAGCTTCAATATGCGTTAGCCAGTTTAGTCTTTCATTAAAAAATACGTCAGGGAATTTTAAATGATCAACCTGCTCAATGTTATTTCCAGAAATAAATAGTTTTGGTGTTTTGGGAAATTTACATCTCTTAGTCTCTTAGCTCTTAGTTTTATAAGCATGAATTTAGTCTTTCTAATATTCAAGAGAGGTTGTTACTTGAAAACCAATTGCACAATGTGTTGACTTCAACAGAAATAATCTCAAACAGTTGGTTTGGATCGTCGTCCGAGAGAATAACCGATGTATCATCGGCAAAAAGAATAATTTCTAAAACATGGCTAGCTTCTATAAGGTCATTGATATCAATAAGAAAAAATATCGGACCCAAGATCGAACCCTGCGGAACTCCACATGATAACGGTTTAATTGTTGATATAGTATTATTATATTGAGTACATAGGGTACCGGATGACAAATAACTTCTGAACCAGTCATTAGAAATTCCCCGAAATCCGCAATGATCCAGTTTGTACAAAAGGATGTCATGGTTGACGGTATCAAAGGCTTTTGACAAGTCTAAAAATGTACTAATACAGTATTTATTTGCCTCTCTCGCAGCTACTAATTTGTCGTGAAGGGACAAAACAGCTAAAAATGTGGAGTGATTCTCTCGAAAACCTTACTGATTAGAACAGATTATATTCTATTTTTCCAAGTAAACGAACATTTTAGAAACTACTAGTTTTTCGACAATTTTACTGAAACACGGCAAAACCGAAATAGGACGATTGCTCCATTTCTGTGCAGGCGTGTCACTTTAGTCACTTTCAAAAGATCAGGAACTACACCAAGTCTGAATGATAAGTTAGTAACGTGACACAATGGTAAATCAATCAGACTACATACAGATTTTACAAGCGAGATTCGTAAGCCATCAATCCCAAACGTCTGTCATATCCTTCGTAATACAGGGTTCCAGATGAAACTCATTGACATGTCTATTCTTCAAAAAATCTTTGTATTCGTTCTGACAGCGGGATTGTTTCCGCTAACTTGACTGCTGCAGAGCTAAAATAATCATTAAAACCGTTCGCAATTTTAGAAGGATCCGAGGTATCACTGTTATTAACGTTAAATGTATTTGGCAAGCTGGTGGGTTTTTTTGCGGGTTCTCTAGGTTGTTTAATACTTTCCATGTACCTTTGATATCATTGTTACACTGATTAAATTTGTTTTCATAATATAATCTCTTCGTTAATTTTAATGCATGATTCAATTTGTTCCTATACTGTTTATATTGACGGGTAATTTCCATATTAGTACCTTTTGTGTGTTGCCTGTACAGTTTTTTTTCACGAATAGAGGTAAGAATACCATAGGTTATCCAGGGTTTTCTATTTTTTTTTATTTTGAGGCTGTTGATGTGATAACTGGAAATCTCTCGTTGTACGCGAAATTGGATTTATCAGAGAACAATTCGAATGCTTTATTAGCATCGCTGGTTTCATTAGTAACATCGCTCCAATCTCACCGTCTCTTCAAAAATTAATATTTGCTCATGGTTAATTCTTCTAAAAGTAAATGTGTTATCAGTTATTACCTTGCTACATACCAGCTTGTAACCATATTCAGTTAAACAAATTCGTTTCACTGACTTTGACTACCAAAAGATGTTCACCTTCAGTTTTTATATTTATTGACAGTTGGAGCTGAATAAACGTATAAAACGTGTGGTACACATATAAAAACAAATCGATCGTCTGAATGTACATGTCTTCAAAGCATTATTTGCTGATGAACAGGTAGTTGAATAGGTCATCCTTAGGATGAAATACTGAATTTTTAACGGTTAATTCTTCTAAAACATGTACTTCAACGTGCATTATATCGCCAATTGAATATGGTTTACAGCCCTGATCCTGTTTAATGTTGTGTTACTACGTTTTATAGACTAAAAGGTTACATATTTTGTCCAGCTAGTCTTTTGAAACTGCCAAGTCAGTATCGGTATGTATTGGTTTGAACATAAAAAAAAACCGTTATACGGATTATTCACCTATTACTTGGTGTACACATTTGTCTGTAACACCGAGATACCAGTGTGCCTGGGGACAGTTGTGTTATATCCTGACAGTTGTTACGAATTTGCTGAAAATATGTATTTTATTTAATTCCGCTTGAAAGTATTGCCCTCATCTGTTGCTTTGTTGGGATCATTACTATAGTTGTTACCAATCAACGCATATGTTCCCGTTTGTAATCCTGGTATTGACCTGAATATTCCAGGTAGACCCAAGTACAAAGCATGTGCGACTCAATCATGTTTCATCTGAGCTGACATGTCTCCATTTCGTTACATCAGAGGGGGAGTATGAACGACGTAAATTCAACTCACAGAGAGAGAAAGAGAGAGAGAGAGAGAATTGAGGTTTAACGTCGCGTTGTGGGCTGACTTGGTTCGCGTGTAGTTATTAGAATATCAAATCAAGTTCTACTATCCATTCGAGTGCATGAACTGTTATAATACAAAAATGTACAAAGATACGGTTCGTTGCGCTCAGTGAAAGAATTTGCGTTTGAAAATGTCAGTTTGCCAACAGAAAGTGTCGATGTTTTATACTTTTCAGAAGATGGGATAGTAGACATGTTTTTGACATTTCTCACGAAATAAACTATTTATAAGCTGTCCACTGTAGTGTAAAGGATGTGTCTGGGGCCAGTCATCTCAGATCAGATGTGTTATTAATAACAAAGGAAATAGCTTGAAAGATTCACTGGATGTCATGCAAATGGTCAGTAAACCTTCACGATTACCGGAATGTAAGGTCATTTCCATAGAAAATGGCTAGACATTCATGGCGAATATGCAAGAAAACGTCTTTATTGCATTCCTTTCTACTATTCAGACCATTTTATTGTTCAATATAATGTGTCCAAATTTCAAATGGCGTTGCTTCAACTAAGGATCGATACCGATTCAAACTGCTCTCAAAATGTAACTCACACATGTTTGAACCATAATGCGCCGAAACCACATTGATCGTATTGTTGTACTGTGGTTAACGTTGTATCGTCGTTTAACACTACCTGACCTGGAATATTGGAGTCCTAACTAGGCCTGGGGATGGACCATTTGCATCCTCCCCGCCCACTTTCGACAAACCCCCTCCCCCGCCGGACATGAATATTTTGTGTACACCTTGGGTTAGGGGGCTGGACGATCGCACAATAAATCATTTGGTTAAGTTCTATCAGAAAAATTCCAATTCAATTTTCCGATTTTTTTAATAGCTATTTTCTTTTTTTCTTATTTGCTCCTCAAAAACTACATAATCAGAAAACCAGGAAAACGAAGAAAACAACTATTCTTGCACATTCTATTCATGGCTTCTTTTATGAATTTGTCCGTGGTCCTATCCTAGGGAGGGTATGTAAAAAGACTCCAATATGGTATGATATAAAGTCGTGTAGGGTCAGACGTTAATTAAGTATCTTGTTGGAGAGAGAGAGAATTAAGGTGAAACGTCGCGTTCAGCAATATTTCAGCTATATAGCGATGATCAAACAAAATTCTAAGTATTCAAGTTAATAACTAAGCAATCCAGCACATTTGAATTCCCTGCTGAATGACAGACTGAACGGTATTTATACTCTATGAAGCATTCCAGATCATTCTACCAATTCAAGAAGCTTCTAGAATACACATTACTACCGTATCATCTGACCTAGATACAATTTACAGTAGCCTTCCAGTAAGCTCCAAATGTCTGACCCACATAAAACAAGCTTGCGTCAGCCGTAGATTCCAGAAACATCCACAATGTCTAATAATAGACTACAATATCATGACACCTGTTCTGGCTGTTCAGTTGAGTATAGCCTACAGTTTTTTTAACTCGTGAAGTTTGTTATTATTCACAGGATCTCATAAAGACTGAAACAGCTTTCTCTCATAAGTAGAGGGTCTGAAATCGGAGATAGTGTAGAAGGTGTAATAGGGAGACATCGTGCCCTCTTCATCACCCTGCAGTACTGCGATAGTTAAAAGGTCCTGAAACAGGGAGAACAATACCGGGAGTATACTGATTTTTTCAGCTTTCTACCCGGTTTGATCCCTATCGGGAAATCGCAATTTGATAGATGGATATGAAAGTGGTTCCGAGAAGCATATGACTGCAATACTTCCCAATACGACATGTACGACAATCCGCTACAATTCAACCGGAAATAGTCGAGACAAAATACCTGTATTTATCCATATTACTCGGTCATCGTGAAACCGTTTCGATCGATTGGACCTGACCACTTAACCCTATCTGGCCTGGGCTTTTTGGGACCTGTCCGGGCCTGGGGGAGGGGACTGAAACTTACCACACTATACCCTTGGGTCAAGCTGTAAAGAAAATCCAAGATGGCCGCTTTGATGACGACACATTCACGTCATTTTCAAAACGACATTTTTGGTCGATTTTTCGGTCAGATTTTTAGAATTTTTTATTTATGCAATTTCTCCGCAAAACCTGGATGATAATTTCGTAAATAGTAATGTGATGTGAAATAAAATAGCTTTTGCCCACTTTTCATCATGTAAAAGCAGAAATTTTGATGGAAAATGACGAAAACGTCGCTTTTCTGGTATCCAACGTGGCCGCCATCATGAATTTACCAATGATCCTCTGTCGTTTCGGAGATAGCGCAGAATGATTGGTGGGGGTGGGGGAGAGGGGGGATTTTGCTCTCCTCCCCGAGGCCTGGTAGGGCTAATGTATGTAACCCAGTTCTTAAGATGATAACACAAGCATTGGTAATAGCCCTGTACCATGGAGGCTCATGTGGACGACTTGGAAATTCATTTGGGATGGAAATAGTATCGTTCGATGAGAAGTCGAGTGACAAGTGAGACGGGTATTCCCATATATACGTTGATTTCTTTGATAGAAGATGGTTATGCACTTGAATGTCAGATCTGGCGTCTGTACTTCAAATTAGCAGGAAACTAATCTATGTTAATGCATACTGTGATTGTTTTAATCTGAGGTTAATGCTGCTATACGAATGTCGATTATGGACACGGATTTTTTTAATGGACGACGACCCAATATCGAATACAGAATTTATTCACATGAGGCTTACAATCATATTATCCAACCCCCTCCCTGATTCACATGATTCAGGTCTCCGACAGAACAATGGTGTGATTGTTCCCCCCATCCCCTCCCCCCCTCCCAACCCCCGCTCCACCTCAAGTATATATTATCGACACTTTCATGTTATGCAGTAGAACAGTATATCAGCAGTATACAATTCACACATGTACATGATAGATAATTGTGGATCATTCCTGTTTGCGCAGATCGATTGTTAGTATTGTAAACATCGCAACAGTATTACAGGTAACAGTGAAACCATTACTCATTAAAGAAATAAACTGGTTAGGAACAGATACTTTAGAGAAGTTAGGAACAGATACTTTAGAGAAGTTAGGAACAGATACTTTAGAGAAGTTTGTGCAGCCACGAATGTCGAATTAGACACTTGTATTGATAATATACAAAGATTGGAGTGATATGGAAGAGATGTATGGATGATTTCATTTCGTATCAAGTGAGCGGGAAGACGGGGTACTATAACAGCTTGCTACTGATAGTCAGGGTTAATCGGATGGACCCCCCAATGTTAAGAGTGAGGGGCTTCTAGTTGATTGGCCACTCGATAAAAGCTTGCTTTACTCCTGTTCAAATAGAATTGAGTCTATATCCGAAATGCCAAGCCATTCTAATTCACGATAATTCATATCACGAGGCTAATTTGTCTTCTTTTGTGCAGTGAACTCCTTGGCCGAATGAACTTTGGAGGCAAATCAGATCAGGCACTGGACAGATCTATTCTGGAATTTGATTGTCCAAATCCCAAGTCGGTCATTTTTCTGCTTTGCTGGTCTCCAAACAGCGATTATGTGTTAGTTCTCCACATTGCAGTCATGGAGTAAGTCGTTCAGCAATGCGATATGACAGCTAGGGCACGGGTTTAGTCTTCCGACAAAATAATCGTCAAACTGAGTCGTGATCCCAATCAGTCAGTTCTTTCCAAAGGTTCGGTCGGTAAGTCCCACGCACAGGCCCGCAAAACAAGAGATTTGGAGGGGGGGGCGGTGGCATTGGGGTGAAGTGTCGAAATATGGGGCCTCTATATATAACCCCATGCTTTATATAAAAAAATACCAAGGTCTGAAACGGACTTTGGGTGAATCGAGAAATAAACAGTTTATCGCCAAACAAAATACATCAGCATATTCTGCAAGTATCACTTTATATATTTCCGTCGTCAAATTAGTAAATTTGTGCAATTTTTTACCTTTGCCGGGCGATTCAAAATCCAACCAGACTGTCCATCCATCCAGGAACAGCCCGATTATGGCGGGCTTCGTTCTTAATTCTGATTGGTCAATCGCGCCAGCTGATGTGTGCGTGACCTCTTTTGCTGGAGGCGTGACGCGCCTGACCAATCAGAATTGAGAACGAAGCCCGCCACAAGAACGGCTGTTCCTAGATGGATGGACAGTCTGGTTGGATTTTGAATCGCCCGGCAAAGGTAAAAAATTGCACAAATTTACTAATTTGACGACGGAAATATATAAAGTGATACTTGTAGAATATGCTGATGTATTTTGTTTGGCGATAAACCGTTTATTTCTCGATTCACCCAAAGTCCGTTTCAGACCTTGGTATTTTTTTATATAAAGCATGGGGTTATATATAGAGGCCCCATATACCACCGCGCCCCACCCCCCCCCTCCCCCCCATCCACCCAAATCTGTTGTTTTGCGGGCCTGTGGTCCCACGTTATCCCCCAAAACGAATGTATATTTAGCGAAAATCGAAAGTCAGTAAATGTATCAAAATGTATTTCATATTGTTTATCTGAGTTACAACCAGGCTTACATGTACCTCTTCCGTCTATTTACGAAGGGACCTTCGCAGTCCAAGCATGGCGTCGAGTTCGGATAAGTAATACCGCATAGATACACCCTTCACTGTAATGCTATATTCGTTATTCGTATTCTCCGAAAGTCGGAAGTACTGTTTATCTACATATGATGTACTATGAGGGGCGTACTGCAACAGAATACCTGAGAAATAGACATGTATATAGAGAGTTATTCATAAACGAAGTGATCAATGATCCAAACAACATGACATGGAAAAGTTATACCGGCAGACCATTTTGAATCGTCATACCCCGCTGACAAATGCGAAGGGAAAGGACGTAATGATATTATAACTGAGCGTCGTCTATTTCACTTGTGCTGCAGGATGCATTAGACAGTTTATGTGCGTGTTACAAGCGGTTTTGCCTTCAACTGTGAACGAAACGTGAACACGTACTTCAATTATAGTACATTCCCGGGGGTGTAGTTATTGAGTCTGCTGTGTTTGACCGCAGTTATCGACACCAGACCTACAGATACCAGATATCCCTCCGAAGTGAACCTCAACTCAGCAAAATGAAAAAGCTGACCCGTAAAGCCAAGTTGCCCGTGACCCATTCCTCGGGTCCCAGTACGTGGTTGTCACGAGTGTTAATACGACAACAGGAAGGAGGCCATTTAGTCCAATATGGGATAGAATGACCAACATTTTGCAAGAATAAACTTGTCACTCCAATGAACTGTTTTACGGCCAAAAATGAAGACCTGCACAGATGGGTCCTGAAACATCGAATTCTACGATAGAGCGTAATTTGGGACGTGGATCATATGTTTGTAATCATCATTTTTATACTTCCTGTGTTATTTAATCCTATCTGACTTTTGCTTGTTTGGGCCTATGCAGGATGAGTGGCAGGGGGGGGGGGGGGGGCATGCCACCCCTATATATTATTCTTACCCCTTGAGCTGGTGGCTGAAACTCACCACACAATACACTTGGGTCCATCTCTATCAGAAAATGTAAATCATTCCAAGATGGCCTCTTTGGTGACGTCACGGTGACGTCATCATCATCAAAACAGACATTCCTGGGTCGATATTTCCGTCAGATTTTTCGATTTTTTAATTTATGTATTTTCTTTGCAAAAACTGCACGATAGATTAGCAAATAACAGTCTGATGCGAAATAAAATAGATTTTGCCCAATTACACTCGAGGAAAAACAGAAATTTGAAGAAAAATAAAAACGCTACTTCCCCGGTATTTTATCCATGATTCTCTGCACGGGAGTTTATGCAAATCTGCTGAAATTGACCTCAATATGATTCACTAAACATCACGGGGGGTCAACTTTCCGTTTTTTCATTCCGAAGATAGAGGAGAAAGTTTGGTATGCGGGCCTAATTATCTCCCCCTCCTTCCAGGCCTGGTGGGGTTAAGAAACAATCAGTATTATAAAGTAGTTATCTCATGCTGTTGGTTGTGACATCAAGATTTGTCAGCTCTCGACAATACTCAGCGTAGCGCCTCCTCGAATTGACATATCCTGATGTCACACCTCACAGCGTGCAATATCTGTATATTGTTTTTGTTTTGATCAGTATCCATCCATGTCTACCTTCTAAGAAAGACAATAACCATTTTGCTATATAATGTATATTTAATATATTATTGAAACTGTATGTTATTCTTGTTAGTATGATTTCGTTTCGTATAATATTAGCTTCGTGAGTGATCTTAATGAAACATAAAATATTCGTCAGCCACTTGTCGGCATAATCAAGGCAGAAGTGAGTGATTGACCGGCACTTCACCCTGACGTCCACGAAGGATCTTTGTCTTTAAATTAAGTGTAATTCATTATATTGGTTAATATTGAGCTTGACACGAATTGTGCATGTAACATAGCCAGAAATGTTATACCGCATGACTCGCCTATGCCAGTAAGAAAATATGACTTATCACGCGAACAAGTCTGGGGCAATCATATTAAATGTTGTATATCTACTGTTATACACATTTAATTCTTCAGTATTCCATGTAGGTATCAAGCATACGCTATTTGAGTTATCACGGATTGTCATTTTTGATCTGCCTACATATTCTTGATAGACGGTCAAGCTCTATGAGAAAATGGAGGAAATCCAAGATGGCCGCTTTGCTGATGTCGGAGTGACGTCATAGTTTAAGGAATATTATTTGGTCGATATTTCTGTGGAAACTAAATAACAAATTCGGAAATAATATCTGAAATATATAATATAATTACCCGCAAAACAGCGTTTCAGTCACATCCTGATGACTGCCATTATCCCATCGTCCCATGCTTCGTAAGCTTAATTGTAGTGATTACTAATGTCCCTAATCATGTTTCTACCTCCATTACATGGGACATTTGGTGATTCTTTTGATAGGCCTTGCTAGGAACCATATTGATACAAAGAGTAAAAGCCTACTATAATTCCCTTATATGTGTTGTAATTTAGTAACCGCTGTCACAGTTGCGACTATTCTGTCGTTAGCAGCTTATGTCAATACTGCGTTGTGACAAGAGCAGGCGATTCTAAAGAAGTGGTAGCGAGCATGTTGACGTTTACCGCCAAAATTGGGGACCAGTAATTATTTCATGCAATAATATATCACACAATGATGTTTGACTAAATGTTTGATATATTCATTAATCAAAGTATATGGCATGCATGGTGACGTCATTCTATCTGCACCTGTCTATCAGGGGTCGCTGTTCTAAAGAAAGGATGGCGATATAGGCGAATACCAAGTGGGGGGAGCTAGCGTCAGATCCAACATCTAGTAGTTAGCCTTCATCCATAAAGTATTAACAGTGCATTTACAGCAATGAGAGCCCCCATGAAGGTCCGTAGTGAATGATTATCCACCAGGGAATGGTAGTCTCCTCATATGGTTGCCTGTTATAAGGTGTGAATGTCCAGCTTATATGGATGACGGCTTAACCTTTAGGAATAGTTTACGCTCAAGAAAAGACTGATCGGCTGACAGGAATAATGGTCTCCCTTCAGGAATTATATATGCAGTCCATAAAATGATTGCCAAGCAAATATGAATGACGATCCGTCACTGGGAATCGTTGACAACAGACAGGAATAATACCTCCTTCTCTTGCCCTCTAACAACCAGTCATCGGCAGATTCATCATATCTGTAGGAGGGATTTGATGCAAGTTTCCTACCTATTTCTTCATTCGTTTTGAGATATAGCCGAAATGACGAACACTGTAACCTTCATAATAATTCACCACAATAAGATAATGTAATAACATTACAAGTTAAATTATGCCAGTTCCATACATTTACCCATATGTGTTTCAAAAATATAGTCAAAGAAACGAACATTGGTTACTTCATAACAACCCACCAAAGAATTATGTTACAAAATATTCAATCCCTTTGCAGATAAGCGTTTCGCAATGGCGAAAAATGAACGCTTGATAATACATCTACTGTCATCAACTGGGCACTCCAGACCCACCATATTCAGCATCGCAATGTTCCACAAAATACATGTAGCCATTTTCTCCATCGCATGGGGGTAAATCCAAGATGGCCGTCAAAGAGTTATTTCAGCCAAGAAATTGCACGCAGTATTAAAACCTTCATGCCATGAGATAAATTCGCGTGAAATAGCAAGCGATTGGTCAAATTTATGGGAAATTCCATGGCAAAAGAATTCACAATTTCGAATGGTCGTCTGCAAAATGGAGAGTATATTATTTAATTTGTGTTTAAATACAGCGTTCCCTGACGTCAGAAAGTTGAACTAATGACTTCACCGTATTCAAACGGCGCATGGAAATGGAGATATCACATGTGGAAGTATTTACAAGATACAATTATTGGTAACCTGACTAGGTTGCATAAACACTTTGTTATGACATTAACGGCTGAGATGTACACTGTTAACCGTTAATGTCACAGGTACGATGATAAGAAATTGCAATAGTAACTACTAATGATACGGATATCGTAATTGTGTCATTAGTGGTCGTCTCTGATCGCCAGCTAATGCAACAATTGTTACAATTGACACAATTGTGGCATTAGATGTCGACCTGCTACTGTATCGTTAGTAACTGCTACAAAACGCTCCTAACCCGGTCTGTGCGGTCACTGTTACGGCTGAGCGGACAGACGTGAAACTTATTCAGCATAGTTAAGCGGTCCTTGTGAGTATCATAGAAGAGCATTTAACGATAGGAAAAGAGTATCTGAAGCCTCTAAGCTACATTTTCTCGCAATTGGCTCACGGCTGAATCTCACATGGTATCAGTTTTTATCTTCTAGTTTGAAACAAGTTTATTTATCTGCCAGTCCATCTTATATGCACTCTAAATCCAAGAACAAAACCCTTTGAAAACTATAGTGTTTTGATGAGAAAATGGCTTTGTTCCGTTGTCCGATTTCACCACGTTGACCAGATACTCCTCAAGTTATGGTACACTATGCTTAAATGACTTTGAACAAGTTTGGTCGACATCACGAAATGGATCCTCATCATAACAAAGTAGCCTGTCATTAATGCTGTTAAGTTTTTTTGCTTTTCTATTGACGCCCACTTCTTGGTCGTTTGTCAACTTTTCCCACACAAAAACTCTCGGTGATACCTTACCGGGGATAACGAACTGGGCAGATTCGTCCCACATACGTTAATGGGATGAGCGCGTGCGACGCAGGCTGACCAATCGCGACGCTCGACCCAAGTTGTGCGGTGTGATGCGGTCCAGCAAAGTTTCTCTTAGTGTCTTTGACATTTGTACTAAAATACTGATTAAAATTATATGGGAAGAAGAATTCCATATTAACTTGATCAAGGGAAAATTCCCATTCTCGAGAAGGAAATACATTACAAAATACTTACATGGGATCTTCTTATATACGAACTCTGATGGGATGGTAATCAAGGAAGAAAATGACACACGATAATTTCAATGCTTTATGCGTTTCTTCATCTATTTTCAAACGTATGCGCTTGTCGATAACTGTTCCTCTGATCCATTGTAATCAACTGAGTTTTACTGAAGTTGCTATATAGTGAAGAGATAGTTCCTCAGTAATCAATATAATGATACGATCTCGAAATTATTCTGTATTTATTCTATGGAGCAGATTACACCCATTTGCATTCAGAACTATATGGTATCAATAACAGTTGTCGTGGCTTGAGTAGTCTACCAAAGTATCTCCCCAATTCGTTCTATCGATGTTTTTGGAGTATATCGATGTTAAAGATGGTCGAAATAGTTAAAGAAGGTGAGATCAGCTAGCCTATGATTATTTTCTTTCGATACGTCTACTAGAGTTTATGACAGAATTATCCTTGGAATTTCACCATAAACCACTTATCCGTGCGAGAAGCAAAATGCTGCGAAGATAGACAGCGTACCGATATCGTTAGCGAAATAGATGAAAGCGGTACACAGATTATAATCCCTTCTGATAGTTTCCATGTGCTCTATCATAAACCAACTTATAGATTACATACATGCAGCTTGATTGTGGAATTAATCTACCGAATGAATCCTCGATAACCGATTGGATGAACGTGAATGAAACTGAACCATAACTAGTCATGTATCAGTGATAGATTGCGTGAATACACACCGCATAACTACTGAATACACACCGCATAACTACTGAATACACACCGCATAACTACTGAATACACACCGCATAACTACTGAATACACACCGCATAACTACTGATTACACACCGCATAACTACTGAATACACACCGCATAACTACTGAATACACACCGCATAACTACTGAATACACACCGCATAACTACTGATTACACACCGCATAACTACTGATTACACACCGCATAACTACTGAATACACACCGCATAACTACTGAATACACACCGCATAACTACTGAATACACACCGCATAACTACTGAATACACACCGCATAACTACTGAATACACACCGCATAACTACTGATTACACACCGCATAACTACTGAATACACACCGCATAACTACTGATTACACACCGCATAACTACTGAATACACACCGCATAACTACTGAATACACACCGCATAACTACTGATTACACACCGCATAACTACTGAATACACACCGCATAACTACTGAATACACACCGCATAACTACTGAATACACACCGCATAACTACTGATTACACACCGCATAACTACTGAATACACACCGCATAACTACTGATTACACACCGCATAACTACTGATTTGCTATGTAATTTCAGGAATCCAAATTAATAACGTTAATTGGCACCGATTAGAGTTCGAGACGAAAAATATCTACTCAAGCTGCTCTGTACTGATTTTAATTTTTCAATTTAATCATTAATCAGTCTAATCTTTTATTGCCGGAAAATCATTATTGCTACGATATTTTGAAGCTGTGTATTTATCACCTCGATATATCTCGGGGAAACAGCACGCATATGCTATGGTAGGTCATAGGTGCCAAAATTCGTCGCGAGGCCCATGCCTCCACTTTCAATGTATTGAAATCCGCCAGGCACATGCCTCCACTTTCAATGTATTGAAATCCAATCATAACACGAGGTTTTTCTTGGTGGCTTTTCATTCTGCTTTCCACCAGCGTGGTCATCGGGGCCGGATTTATACGGTTGTCGGACGACTCTATTCTAATTGAAATGCCCGATTAACAGGTAATTTTGATATGGCTAGTCGCACACGCATCGACGTTAATCTCCCATGTACAATTATAATTTCAGTGCATTGCTAGCTGTTCAACGCAACGAAATTGTGGCAGAGATGGCCCCACGTAGACTGCAGGAGTGAATGATTACATTATGGTTGCCAAGGCTGATTCGCATTCGTAAGATTCAGACAATCTTGAGATATTATATAAGTTACACGTCGCAGTGATAGAATCCGAGATATCAGCAAGAGAAGCGCCAGGAGTGCTGCTAAATATATTGCGTTTATGGACGATATCTTGTCACAATATAGAATATCCAGATGCGAACCCTCGTTAGAACGGTGATTGCTAATGTAATGCTGACGAATGTATATATTCTCGCGCAATAGAAATAGTTGCATATATGATTTCAAAAACGATGACCAGCCGTAAAGTTCTGGGAATGGAAATAATTGAAATTGGGATGTATTTGGAGAGACGATATTTGAGATAACCGCGGAAGTTATCATTATTTTTTTAACGATGATGGGATGCAGGTTTTAGTATAGGATGGTGGTCACGGTGCGAAGGGGTGCTTGTTTATGTAATGCACTAAAACCGGTGGATTTAGCAGCGTGTAGAACCAAGAATATGATATTCGCCTTTGTTGTTGATGGTACGGCGTGAAGGATATGAGAAAATCTGTGATAGAGCACGTTTTTCATATACGTACGTCATGACCATCGGGTATGTGTTACTATATTTGATCCACCTTGCATTTGTGTTGAAGTTCATCCAATGTAGATTTGAAGGGCTCGTCTAGAAAGTGTGTGTGGCACATGTGATCGATAGCTAAGTCAAGCAAAGTTCCATGGATTGGCAATGTGCATGGGTTGAGATTGTCATCGAAATACTGTCAGATCTTTTGACGTATGGTCGATGTTAAAATACCTCTCCCTTGTACCTTAGTTTTTTGTACGGTTAATTGGTTTGCTCTAAAGTCTCGGAGCGAAATGTTAAATGCAATCCACCTAACAACGACGTTCCTACATTGTTCTGGGTAGGATGAAACCAGCACTTCGATAATCGATAAATAGCTCACTTTGAACTCCTTAGATTGTTTAGAATCGTTAATTCTCCCATAGCTATACTGATACATATCTATGGATAGAGCATGTAGGAGCCTGTATACACTTTATGGTCTTATGACGCAGAACATATATCAAATGCTGCTTAAATCAGTAAGAAAACTACTACTATTGGAGTCAATTATCTGATGTTTAGTTAAACGCTGGCACGTTGATTAACTCTGACGAATGCATCCGAATAGGTCCCCCTTGTATTTGTATTTGGCGATTGATGTTGTGAAATGATACTAAATATCCCTTAGAGTCTGACCTTCGATAAACGTAAATCTTCTGCTGCAAAATATTGTTTGTAATATGTTTGTGAAAATTTATTTATTTATTTGACCATATTTATACAGGGTAGCCTGTTCAGTGAAAAACACTGATCTCCCACAGGGCCCTGTTAAAATAACATCCCATAACCAGCTGTGCACTTCATGGTAAACAAGTATTAATTTACGTATTCATCGATGCCCATTAATGAGATATAACAATCGAATTAACGTCGAAAGATGTTTTCGGGATTTTAAACAATTTCTTAAGCGATATTTTTGTATAAGGAAGGAATCAGAAATGTTATCCTACAATGCTCGGCTATTCCAAATAAGACAATTTCACTTATCGCGTGACCAACTGTGAACTAATCATATTAAAACAAATATAACTACTGTTAGAATCCTTAGTTGGTCAATAACTCACTTAGTTACCAGGCATGGGCTTTACTTGGGTTATCAAGACAGCTGTTTTGTTCCTGCGTACATATTCTTGATGACAGTTCAAATTGGGGAAAAAAATCCAAAATGGTAGCATTTCTGATGTCCAAGTGATGTCGTAGATTGAAAAATGTTTTTGGTCAATATTTTCGCGAAAACTAACTAATAAATTGGGAATATCGGACTCCTGCAAAACTCCTTGTTGGGTCACACCCTGACGACGGCCATTATGCCGCGGTCCCAGGCTTCTTATGTACTAATTACTGGTGACCCTCAAGTATTCATCGCAAGGACCCACATCATATATCTACGTTCATTATATGAAAAATATTATGATATGCCTACGTGGGGATCATAGAAATAATACAAATACTAAACTATAATTTTAGTAACCGCTTTTAAAGCCGGCCAGTGCGGTCGCTGTTAAGGTTGGACGAACAGACGTGAAACTTCATCATAGTCCAGCGGTTCGTATGAGGAGCATAAAGACAACATTCAACACCAGGAAATCGGCATCTGTAGCCTTTAACCAGTCCGGGATGATTCACCTGTACATACATTTTGTAGGCTACAAAAATGAATTTGCCTGCAATCGGCTTACTGCTAAATCTCTCATTTCCCACTAACATGACTGTAGAGATCATAGATATATAGTTCATCTAGTTGATATTTTATAGGCCAATTTCACCGTATCACTTTGGGAATAAAGCATTATGTAAGCTGCAATGTAAGATGACGAATCATCTAGATCTGGCCGATGGCAAATATCAACCTCATCAGTTGGATGGCGAAAATCATCAGATAGATTAAGCTGTACGTCATTGCTACTGACGACGCATGATGTTGATGATTTTTTGGTAATTCGAAGCGTGCTCACAGTGTTTGCATGCGAACTAAAATTGTGTGATTACCAGAGGCCAGACTATACATGTAGTTTCAAATGGATACATAAAGTAGATTATTTTAGCTCCCATGATATACGTTTTTATCTTCAAGATTGAAACACCTGACGTTCCATTATCTGCCAGTCAGTCTTGCATGAACTCTAACTACAGGACAAAAACATCTTGAAAGCTATTCCGAAACCGAATTCTTCACGCTGTCCAGATAGTTCATAGTTTATGGTACACTATGCTAAAATGACTTTCAACAGTTGATGAAAATGTCCACTCCCGAGAAAGTAAATACATTCCAAAATTACTTATGGGATCTTCTTATGCGCACACTCTGATGAGAGGGTAAACAAGGAAATGACAAGAGAAGTTCCTTGCTCTGTGCCATTCTTCACCAGTCCTGTTTTCAAACGTATGCGCTTGGCAATAACTGTTCGGCTGATTCATTGTAATCAAATGCATTTTTCTGAAGTTTCTATATAGTGATAATTCCTCAGTAATCAATATAATGAGGCGATCCCGAAATTATAATCTATTTAATCGGCCACTATGGACAGATTACGCCTCATTTGCATTCAGAACGACATGGTATAAATTCACAGTTGTTGCTGCTTCAAGTAGTTTACCGAGGTGTCATACCGCGTATCTGGTGTACATCGATGTAAAAGATGGTTGAAGTAATTAAAGAAGGAGAGATCAGCTAGTCTTATGATTATTTTCTTTCGATCCGTCTAAAAGAGTTTCTGACAGAGTATTTCTTTGAAGTTCTTCGTTACCCACTTATCAGCGCGAGAAGCAAAATGCTGCGACGATAGACAGCATATATCGATATCGTTAGAAAGATGAAAACAGTACACATATTGATCTATTCTGACAGTTTCCAGGTTCTCTATCATAAACCAAACCACAGATTGCATACATGTAGCTGGATTGTGGGATTAATCTGCCAAATGAAATTTAACCATAACTAATTCTGTATCAGTGTTCCACACACACTATATAACTACTGACCTTGATATTTAACCATAACGAATTCAGTATCAGTGTTCGACACACACTATATAACTACTGACCTTGATATTTAACCATAACTAATCCTGCATCAGTGTTCGACACACACTATATAACTACTGACCTTGATATTTAACCATAACTAATCCTGCATCAGTGTTCGACACACACTATATAACTACTGACCTTGATATTTAACCATAACTAATCCTGTATCAGTGTTCGACACACACTATATAACTACTGACCTTGATATTTAACCATAACTAATCCTGCATCAGTGTTCGACACACACTATATAACTACTGACCTTGATATTTAACCATAACTAATCCTGCATCAGTGTTCGACACACACTATATAACTACTGACCTTGATATTTAACCATAACTAATCCTGCATCAGTGTTCGACACACACTATATAACTGCTGACCTTGATATTTAACCATAACTAATCCTGCATCAGTGTTCGACACACACTATATAACTACTGACCTTGATATTTAACCATAACTAATCCTGCATCAGTGTTCGACACACACTATATAACTACTGACCTTGATATTTAACCATAACTAATCCTGCATCAGTGTTCGACACACACTATATAACTACTGACCTTGATATTTAACCATAACTAATCCTGTATCAGTGTTCAACACACACTATATAACTACTGACCTTGATATTTAACCATAACTAATCCTGCATCAGTGTTCGACACACACTATATAACTACTGACCTTGATATTTAACCATAACTAATCCTGCATCAGTGTTCGACACACACTATATAACTACTGACCTTGATATTTAACCATAACTAATCCTGTATCAGTGTTCGACACACACTATATAACTACTGACCTTGATATTTAACCATAACTAATCCTGCATCAGTGTTCGACACACACTATATAACTACTGACCTTGATATTTAACCATAACTAATCCTGCATCAGTGTTCGACACACACTATATAACTACTGACCTTGATATTTAACCATAACTAATCCTGCATCAGTGTTCGACACACACTATATAACTACTGACCTTGATATTTAACCATAACTAATCCTGTATCAGTGTTCGACACACACTATATAACTACTGACCTTGATATTTAACCATAACTAATCCTGCATCAGTGTTCGACACACACTATATAACTACTGACCTTGATATTTAACCATAACTAATCCTGCATCAGTGTTCGACACACACTATATAACTACTGACCTTGATATTTAACCATAACTAATCCTGCATCAGTGTTCGACACACACTATATAACTACTGACCTTGATATTTAACCATAACTAATCCTGCATCAGTGTTCGACACACACTATATAACTACTGACCTTGATATTTAACCATAACTAATCCTGCATCAGTGTTCGACACACACTATATAACTACTGACCTTGATATTTAACCATAACTAATCCTGCATCAGTGTTCGACACACACTATATAACTACTGACCTTGATATTTAACCATAACTAATCCTGCATCAGTGTTCGACACACACTATATAACTACTGACCTTGATATTTAACCATAACTAATCCTGCATCAGTGTTCGACACACACTATATAACTACTGACCTTGATATTTAACCATAACTAATCCTGCATCAGTGTTCGACACACACTATATAACTACTGACCTTGATATTTAACCATAACTAATCCTGCATCAGTGTTCGACACACACTATATAACTACTGACCTTGATATTTAACCATAACTAATCCTGCATCAGTGTTCGACACACACTATATAACTACTGACCTTGATATTTAACCATAACTAATCCTGCATCAGTGTTCGACACACACTATATAACTACTGACCTTGATATTTAACCATAACTAATCCTGCATCAGTGTTCGACACACACTATATAACTACTGACCTTGATATTTAACCATAACTAATCCTGTATCAGTGTTCGTCACACGCTATATAACTACTGACCTTGATATTTAACCATAACTAATCCTGTATCAGTGTTCGACACACACTATATAACTACTGACCTTGATATTTAACCATAACTAATCCTGCATCAGTGTTCGACACACACTATATAACTACTGACCTTGATATTTAACCATAACTAATCCTGCATCAGTGTTCGACACACACTATATAGCTACTGACCTTGATATTTAACCATAACTAATCCTGTATCAGTGTTCGAGACACACTATATAACTACTGAACTTGTTATTTAACCATAACTAATCCTGTATCAGTGTTCGACACACACTATATAACTACTGACCTTGATATTTAACCATAACTAATCCTGCATCAGTGTTCGACACACACTATATAACTACTGACCTTGATATTTAATCATAACTAATCCTGCATCAGTGTTCGACACACACTATATAGCTACTGACCTTGATATTTAACCATAACTAATCCTGTATCAGTGTTCGACACACACTATATAACTACTGACCTTGATATTTAACCATAAATAATCCTGTATCACTGTTCGACATATAACTACTGACCTTGATATTTAACCATAACTAATCCTGCATCATTGTTCGACACACACTATATAACTACTGACCTTGATATTTAACCATAACTAATCCTGTATCAGTGTTCGACACACACTATATAACTACTGACCTTGATATTTAACCATAACTAATCCTGCATCAGTGTTCGACACACACTATATAACTACTGACCTTGATATTTAACCATAACTAATCCTGCATCAGTGTTCGACACACACTATATAACTACTGACCTTGATATTTAACCATAACTAATCCTGCATCAGTGTTCGACACACACTATATAACTACTGACCTTGATATTTAACCATAACTAATCCTGCATCAGTGTTCGACACACACTATATAACTACTGACCTTGATATTTAACCATAACTAAACCTGCATCAGTGTTCGACACACACTATATAGCTACTGACCTTGATATTTAACCATAACTAATCCTGTATCAGTGTTCGACACATACTATATAACTACTGACCTTGATATTTAACCATAACTAATCCTGCATCAGTGTTCGACACACACTATATAACTACTGACCTTGATATTTAACCATAACTAATCCTGCATCAGTGTTCGACACACACTATATAGCTACTGATTTTGATATTTAACCATAACTAATCCTGTATCAGTGTTCGACACACACTATATAACTACTGACCTTGATATTTAACCATAACTAATCCTGCATCAGTGTTCGACACACACTATATAACTACTGACCTTGATATTTAACCATAACTAATCCTGCATCAGTGTTCGACACACACTATAGAACTACTGACCTTGATATTTAACCATAACTAATCCTGCATCAGTGTTCGACACACACTATATAACTACTGCCCTTGATATTTAACCATAACTAATCCTGTATCAGTGTTCGACACACACTATATAACTACTGACCTTGATATTTAACCATAACTAATCCTGCATCAGTGTTCGACACACACTATATAACTACTGACCTTGATATTTAACCATAACTAATCCTGCATCAGTGTTCGACACACACTATATAGCTACTGGCCTTGATATTTAACCATAACTAATCCTGCATCAGTGTTCGACACACACTATATAACTACTGACCTTGATATTTAACCATAACTAATCCTGTATCAGTGTTCGACACACACTATATAACTACTGACCTTGATATTTAACCATAACTAATCCTGTATCAGTGTTCGACACACACTATATAACTACTGACCTTGATATTTAACCATAACTAATCCTGCATCAGTGTTCGACACACACTATATAACTACTGACCTTGATATTTAACCATAACTAATCCTGTATCAGTGTTCGACACACACTATATAACTACTGACCTTGATATTTAACCATAACTAATCCTGCATCAGTGTTCGACACACACTATATAACTACTGACCTTGATATTTAACCATAACTAATCCTGCATCAGTGTTCGACACACACTATATAACTACTGACCTTGATATTTAACCATAACTAATCCTGCATCAGTGTTCGACACACACTATATAACTACTGACCTTGATATTTAACCATAACTAATCCTGCATCAGTGTTCGACACACACTATATAACTACTGACCTTGATATTTAACCATAACTAATCCTGCATCAGTGTTCGACACACACTATATAACCTACTGACCTTGATATTTAACCATAACTAATCCTGCATCAGTGTTCGACACACACTATATAACTACTGACCTTGATATTTAACCATAACTAATCCTGCATCAGTGTTCGACACACACTATATAACTACTGACCTTGATATTTAACCATAGCTAATGCCATCGGTGTTCGACACACACTATATAACTACTGACCTTGATATTTAACCGCCAACTAATCCTGCATCGGTGTTCGACACACACTATATAGCTACTGACCTTGATATTTAACCGCAACTAATCCTGTATCAGTGTTCGACACACGCACTATATAACTACTGACCTTGATGTTTGAGAAACCGCCCAACTAATCCTGCATCAGTGTTCAACACACACTATACTAACTACCTGACCTTGATATTTAACCATGACTAATCCTGCATCAGTGTTCGACACACACTATATAACTACTGACCTTGATATTTAACCATAACTAATCCTGCATCAGTGTTCGACACACACTATATAACTACTGCCCTTGATATTTAACCATAACTAATCCTGCATCAGTGTTCGACACACACTATATAACCACTGACCTTGATATTTAACCATAACTAATCCTGCATCAGTGTTCGACACACACTATATAACTACTGACCTTGATATTTAACCATAACTAATCCTGCATCAGTGTTCGACACACACTATATAACTACTGACCTTGATATTTAACCATAACTAATCCTGCATCAGTCTTCGACACACACTATATAACTACTGCCCTTGATATTTAACCATAACTAATCCTGTATCAGTGTTCGACACACACTATATAACTACTGACCTTGATATTTAACCATAACTAATCCTGCATCAGTGTTCGACACACACTATATAACTACTGACCTTGATATTTAACCATAACTAATCCTGCATCAGTGTTCGACACACGCTATATAACTACTGACCTTGATATTTAACCATAACTAATCCTGCATCAGTGTTCGACACACACTATATAACTACTGACCTTGATATTTAACCATAACTAATCCTGTATCAGTGTTCGTCACACGCTATATAACTACTGACCTTGATATTTAACCATAACTAATCCTGTATCAGTGTTCGACACACACTATATAACTACTGACCTTGATATTTAACCATAACTAATCCTGCATCATTGTTCGACACACACTATATAACTACTGACCTTGATATTTAACCATAACTAATCCTGCATCAGTGTTCGACACACACTATATAACTACTGACCTTGATATTTAACCATAACTAATCCTGCATCAGTGTTCGACACACACTATATAACTACTGACCTTGATATTTAACCATAACTAATCCTGCATCAGTGTTCGACACACACTATATAGCTGCTGACCTTGATATTTAACCATAACTAATCCTGCATCAGTGTTCGACACACACTATATAACTACTGACCTTGATATTTAACCATAACTAATCCTGTATCAGTAATTAAACACACACTATATAACTACTGACCCCTTGATATTTAACCATAACTAATCCTGCATCGATTCTAGAGCACACTATATAGCTACTGACCTTGATATTTAACCATAACTAATCCTGCATCAGTGTTCGACACACACTATGTAACTACTGACCTTAGGTATTTAACCATAACTTCAATCCTGCCATCAGTGTTCAGAGCACACACACTATGTAACTACTGACCTTGATATTTAACCATATCTAATCCTGCATCAGTGTTCGACCTTACACACTATATAGCTACTGGCCTTGATATTTAACCATAACTAATCCTGCATCAGTGTTCGACACACACTATATAACTACTGACCTTGATATTTAACCATAACTAATCCTGCATCAGTGTTCGACACACACTATATAACTACTGACCTTGATATTTAACCATAACTAATCCTGCATCAGTGTTCGACACACACTATATAGCTACTGACCTTGATATTTAACCATAACTAATCCTGCATCAGTGTTCGACACACACTATATAGCTACTGACCTTGATATTTAACCATAACTAATCCTGCATCAGTGTTCGACACACACTATATAACTACTGACCTTGATATTTAACCATAACTAATCCTGCATCAGTGTTCGACACACACTATATAACTACTGACCTTGATATTTAACCATAACTAATCCTGCATCAGTGTTCGACACACACTATATAACTACTGACCTTGATATTTAACCATAACTAATCCTGCATCAGTGTTCGACACACACTATATAACTACTGCCCTGATATTTAACCATAACTAATCCTGCATCAGTGTTCGACACACACTATATAACTACTGACCTTGATATTTAACCATAACTAATCCTGCATCAGTGTTCGACACACACTATATAACTACTGACCTTGATATTTAACCATAACTAATCCTGTATCAGTGTTCGACACACACTATATAACTACTGACCTTGATATTTAACCATAACTAATCCTGTATCAGTGTTCGACACACACTATATAACTACTGCCCTTGATATTTAACCATAACTAATCCTGTATCAGTGTTCGACACACACTATATAACTACTGACCTTGATATTTAACCATAACTAATCCTGTATCAGTGTTCGACACACACTATATAACTACTGCCCTTGATATTTAACCATAACTAATCCTGTATCAGTGTTCGACACACACTATATAACTACTGACCTTGATATTTAACCATAACTAATCCTGCATCACTGTTCGACACACACTATATAACTACTGACCTTGATATTTAACCATAACTAATCCTGCATCAGTGTTCGACACACACTATATAGCTACTGACCTTGATATTTAACCATAACTAATCCTGTATCAGTGTTCGAGACACACTATATAACTACTGAACTTGTTATTTAACCATAACTAATCCTGTATCAGTGTTCGACACACACTATATAACTACTGACCTTGATATTTAACCATAACTAATCCTGCATCAGTGTTCGACACACACTATATAACTACTGACCTTGATATTTAACCATAACTAATCCTGCATCAGTGTTCGACACACACTATATAGCTACTGACCTTGATATTTAACCATAACTAATCCTGCATCAGTGTTCGACACACACTATATAACTACTGACCTTGATATTTAACCATAAATAATCCTGTATCACTGTTCGACATATAACTACTGCCTTGATATTTAACCATAACTAATCCTGCATCAGTGTTCGACACACACTATATAACTACTGACCTTGATATTTAACCATAACTAATCCTGCATCAGTGTTCGACACACACTATATAACTACTGACCTTGATATTTAACCATAACTAATCCTGCATCAGTGTTCGACACACACTATATAACTACTGACCTTGATATTTAACCATAACTAATCCTGCATCAGTGTTCGACACACACTATATAACTACTGACCTTGATATTTAACCATAACTAATCCTGCATCAGTGTTCGACACACACTATATAACTACTGACCTTGATATTTAACCATAACTAATCCTGCATCAGTGTTCGACACACACTATCATAATACTGGCATGATATTTAACCATAACTAATCACCATCAGTGTTCGACACACACTATATAACTACTGACCTTGATATTTAACCATAACTAATCCTGCATCAGTGTTCGACACACACTATATAACTACTGACCTTGATATTTAACCATAACTAATCCTGTATCAGTGTTCGACACATACTATATAACTACTGACCTTGATATTTAACCATAACTAATCCTGCATCAGTGTTCGACACACACTATATAACTACTGACCTTGATATTTAATCATAACTAATCCTGCATCAGTGTTCGACACACACTATATAGCTACTGATTTTGATATTTAACCATAACTAATCCTGTATCAGTGTTCGACACGCACTATATAACTACTGACCTTGATATTTAACCATAACTAATCCTGCATCAGTGTTCGACACACACTATATAACTACTGACCTTGATATTTAACCATAACTAATCCTGCATCAGTGTTCGACACACACTATAGAACTACTGACCTTGATATTTAACCATAACTAATCCTGCATCAGTGTTCGACACACACTATATAACTACTGCCCTTGATATTTAACCATAACTAATCCTGTATCAGTGTTCGACACACACTATATAACCACTGACCTTGATATTTAACCATAACTAATCCTGCATCAGTGTTCGACACACACTATATAACTACTGACCTTGATATTTAACCATAACTAATCCTGCATCAGTGTTCGACACACACTATATAACTACTGACCTTGATATTTAACCATAACTAATCCTGCATCAGTGTTCGACACACACTATATAACTACTGACCTTGATATTTAACCATAACTAATCCTGCATCAGTGTTCGACACACACTATATAACTACTGACCTTGATATTTAACCATAACTAATCCTGCATCAGTGTTCGACACACACTATATAACTACTGACCTTGATATTTAACCATAACTAATCCTGTATCAGTGTTCGTCACACGCTATATAACTACTGACCTTGATATTTAACCATAACTAATCCTGTATCAGTGTTCGACACACACTATATAACTACTGACCTTGATATTTAACCATAACTAATCCTGTATGAGTGTTCGACACACACTATATAACTACTGACCTTGATACTGCATCAGTGTTCGACACACACTATATAAATACTGACCTTGATATTTAACCATAACTAATCCTGTATCAGTGTTCGACACACACTATATAAATACTGACCTTGATATTTAATTTTAGGAATCCAAAGTAATAACGTTAATTGGCATCGAATTGGATTCGAGATAAAAACTATCTAAACAAGCTGTTCCCCGCTGGTTTAAGTTTATCAATTTAATCATTAATATGGATAGCAATCTCATTTGTCAGAGATGGAAAATTATTAATGCTACGATATATTTAAGCTGTGCTCGATCTGTGGCAGCGAAACAACACGCATATACATAGACTGTTATGGTAGCTAGGTCATAATTAGTTGCCAAAATTAGTTGCCAAAATTAGTTGCGTTGAATAAATACCGAAGTATGTAAATTATTATTTCAATACATTGAAATTATCAAATCGTCAACCCCGAATTTCGATGTATCAATATCTTGAAATTCAAATTCTATGTACTGAAAATCAGCCAACCACATGCCTCTATTTTCAGTTTTTCAGTCAATGTAACGAGTTTTTATTGCTGGCTTTCCATTCTGACTTCCGCCAGCGTGGAGAGTGGGGCCGGATTTATACATTAATCGGCTGACCTATTCTGATCGGGAGGTCCGATTAACTCTTGATCTGATGGGTCTAGTTGTACACGCTTCGAGAGAGAGAGTATCTTGGGAGAGAGAGCGGATCAATATATATTTTGGATTTGCTTCATGATCCGGTTAAAATATTAAATCTCTACTAAAATTTGGCCATAAGCTTTCAACGTTTAGTGAGCATAAAATGACTTTAACCATATAATGCTGCTGTGTCACTGCCATTAACATCCGATTACAAATATTGTAATGAACGATAAACAATTTCCATTATTTATCGGGGAGATCTCATAACGTGACCGAGAGTCGCCACTCAAGTGATTCGAAGGTGCGATTTGCCTGAATCAAGTCAGCTCTGAAACTGGCGGGAACATATTATATGACGCAAGGAGGCAGTTCTACTTCTCATCCTCAGTGCTCTCTAGCGGACGAAATGATAACTCCACCGCTTTTGATTAGGCGTTGACCAGAGCGGATGGGTGCATATCCTCAGTGCTCTCTAGCGGACGAAATGATAACTCGACCTCTTTTGATTTGAAGGGACTAGAGAGAGAGAGAGAGAGAGAGAGAGATGGTTGGTGTGAGATTCTGCTATGTACTACGGGGGTGGGGGAGATACATGAGTTTTTTTTTAGATCCATCGAGGATTGTACGAACTTCGTGCCCCTCCCCCCCACCTCATGACTTGACTACTGTGAGTCTCGTTTTGCGCTGACAACCTTTGCCTCCAGGTTCACATCAATACTTATACTGTCAGACAGAATGTAGACTGGTAGAGGACACTTTAGGTGCAGAGTCTGCATAGCTAGAAAATAAAGCGTGAATTGTCCAGATTCTACATAGCCAGATAATAAAGTGTGAATAGAATTAAGGCCGCATGCGTCATCGATCGAGAACGTAGCGAGGGGGAGGGGAGCTGTCACTGTAATAAATCTGTTAGAGCCAATCGCGCATTTTTTGGTCACAACAACTTCTTGCTTTACTGCACGTGGCTCACGTCATTGGTTAATTTTTACTGTATCATATTTACACGAGTTGGAAAGGTCAATTTCCAATACATCGAAATTGAGTTTCAATGCAATGCAATTGAATTTCAGTATATTGTAAATTAATCCTAATACACCGAAACTGAAAGATTATGATTGGCTGAAATTCAATACATTGATATTGTATTTTCAATACTTTGGAATTCGAGGATTATGATTAGATGATTTTCAATGTATCGAAATTAAAATTTCAGTACATTGTTAAGTGTTCAACGCAACGAATTTTGCTTCTAGGAAAGGTTCAGCGTTCAGTTCACTATGGTGAGCAAGCTGAACGCCATTTTACTCTCGTACGCCCAGACTCGGTTACAACTAGAGATGATCACGTGTCAGGTATGTGTCAGCTGAAGTCATTATTGTAAGGGGGAGTGCTACGGAATTGTGTTACAAAAGTATTGCGCCACAATAGTTGAGTATGCGGGATGCCCATGATAGGGTGGCTGGTCGCAGGAAAGGTAAATGCATCCTCGACCAGATAACCAGTAACACCAAGTCATGACCCCGACGTGACTCCAATCAATCACTTCAAAAATGTTCCGTCAGAAGTAAGTTCGCTGTCAGTAAATAATCTTCTCGTCCATCCCGGTTTACAAAAGTGGATTCTTACACAGAAACCCACGTGTCAATTAAACGATCATCAAATATGCATCAATACTGATGATGCTAGATAAACTAGATAACTATGAAGTCAGTTTGTGCATTTTCTTTGCGATGAATTGCCTAAAGACTGTTTTTGCGATGATTGAGAGTAAGAGCGAACATTGTATAACGACAATCGTCATCCAATCGTCCAACTCCCGTAAATTACGGGTGTTACAAGCCATTTATATTTAGGAAGAACATACTGGAGATTCGAATTTAGATAAAACATGGGAAATACATTTTTCTGTGTTGTATATTAACAATTTGGGAATCGCACACACTGGTGTCCTGAATAATTCCACGAACATTTTCTCTTGTTTTTAATTGTAGCGTTTCTTTCGTCTAACATTCACAAAATACGCCAATTGTCATATGACGGATTTGGAGGACTGCTATTTGGCTGATTGTTGGAATATAACTATGACACCGAGGAAATTATTTGCCCGTCCATGCTCGGATACGAATTTTTTGAGAAAAAAAATGCCCTATAGGAAACTCGGACAAGACATGTAAGCAATTCGGAAAAGAATAGCTAGATTTGTGTAAGTCAGAGTTTGTCAAGGCTCACTGGTTACCTTCTAATAACGATAAAATGATCAAAATGGTCAACATATCTGTATTATAAATTATCTTGCATTGAAAATTTTCTACTAATTATCAATAATTTTACCTCAGATTGATAAAGCGCGAATCTCAAAAATAACCAATTTTTAATACTTTACGCAGCGAGCGCGCTACACGTAACTATTTATCCCTGCGAGTCATAAATATTTGTAAACAGTATGTATAAATGGTTCAGACTTTCAGAGAAAAGTTCGTTTGGAAGCTTATATATAAAGTAATTTACGGTAGCGGGATCAAAGGTACCTGATTAAGCCAGTTGTCTTTTCATCTTTTGCATTACAGTTCCTGCCGACCGTAAACAGTTAAATATTGCTTATGAGCATAATATTAATTGGCTCTCTAGAGACACAACATACAGCATGAAAATTCACTCCGCATAGAAATGGGATATTATATTACAGTTAGCTTTTCAAAATAGTGAAGGATAAAAACCCCATGGGTATAACTAAAAAATGCTCAAACATTCGCTACATGTATTTGGAACAGTTCTTGATGTTTTGTGATCATTGTTCGAAATGAATAAATGGGTTCTTATAAATCTGGTGAGATGAATTAGTCTTTCCAGTGAGTGAAGTAATCGCGAACAACAACCCCCTCTAAGATACAAATCATCACATGAAATATGTTTGGTTCTTTGAGTGCAGAATATTGGCCTGTCGGGGGTCATGTGACTGCTTGTCAATACGCCTGCATTTTTTTCCAAATGCATTGTATGGGAGTATGATGACTACCCGCATTACGTAACATTGATGCCATAAAATCGAAGACATTTCTCGAGTAAATTCCAGGTGGAGTAAATTAAGCCACAACAGTTTTCACAAGATAGGCGAGGGAGATCAAATTTTATTGCTTTCTGTTTCATTAACTCAAGGTCCACTGCACCTATGGTCAGATTATTGGACGCTTTACGACCCTAACATGGCGACAGACTGTCTTTGACCGTGACCCTGAAGTTGCTATGTAGGTGACCGGTGCGTAACTTTCATTAGAGCTAATGCCTTCACCAGGAACGATTAACATATGGAAAGATATCTTGATGATTGTGTCATTTTTGGCCCTTGGCAAACGAACATGTCGAGTCTTTACATGCATTTAAGTTCTTTGCATATTTTAGATAGTTTCGCTATCAAATCTGGGACGGATATATAAAGAATTGGAGCGATATGCAAGAGGAAGACCCAGAGATGCGCAGCCTTATCTGTACTTCAGTTCTAATCGCTCTAGACATATCAGGGGGAATATTCCGTACACATTATTTAGACGGGTCTGAACTATTACTTTTGCTATTTTTGTCCGAGACCAGCGACTTATTGAGTTAAAATCAACTTTACGGGAAAGGTCTCGTAGAGAAAGAGATTAGGAAAGTAATCGCTGATCCGCTTTGTGAATTAAGACAGCCATACCAAAATGTTGCAAGTAACCACTTGATTCATTTTATCACCACCTACAACCTTAAACATATCAACGTTTCCTCGTTATGATTAATACCATAAGCATGCTGAATAACAGTTGAATGAAATATATTGTCTCGAACTCGACCATTATAAGACAGGCTCCATGCTCGAAGAAGATTCTAACCCGGACACTCGATTGGATACACCTGTCACCATATGTAAAAAATGAATGTGTTGTGCATGTATTCACGAAGGATCCATTATCAGGTACACCGATCAACATAGCAATTTTAAGGCCAAATTTAATATGTCGTGTGATTCCAAATTTGTTGTCTACGCTCTTGTCTGTGCGAATTGCGAAAAACAATATATTGGGCAAAGAACTGATTTACGTTCAAGATTACCAGTACACAGACAGCAAATGCAAACCATTGCTTTCTGCCAGAGAGCCGGCATATTAGAGAATGTGCGTTACACTTAGCCCGTCTTTTAAGGTTTTCCTTATAACAGGGTCCACAAGGGAGATTTGGTTTGTTAGATGCCAAGGAAATCCTATTTATTGAAAAAAATGCGCCCTCCACTCAACGGTAGCCACAGGCATTAAGCCTGTACATTGTCTATAAATCAGCTAGTATTATAAAATTGTGTATATAAAGGTCTACTATTTCGACTTACACATGGGTCTAACTAACCTCTTTATTCATCTCTAAACCAAACATCTGAGGCGAATACTGAGTTTCATTTAATGTTTGTGTAACGTACATGACATTATATGTTTGAATTGATGCACTCTAACCTGGTAATGTGACGTTCCAATACCCCGAAGAAGACTAATGTACACCACTCAAGGATTACCGATAAATAAATCAGGAGGAGGGAAATATATCTCTGATGGGTACGTTGAGACTTGTCAAGCAATTCCGTCATCTTACGGAGTGCAATAACTTTCCTACAAGATCCAAGGGACCTAGGTAACTGTTAACAACGTATAGCATTGGCCCCGGATTAACAATACTGGGAAAATATTACGATATGTGACAGGTACAGGCTTGTTTGGTTTATTCCCGCTGTTGTCTAAAGGTTTATTCTATGGAAAATTGAGGATTTCAACGGACGTATTACCCAAGGCATAAGCAATAGATGGCTTAGGCTACAGTATCTTCAGTCTCATCTAAGCCAGTTGCGGTCCAATAAACAACAGAATCTGACTCAAATCCGTCTCCCAGGGTTGGGGGTTTCCGAATTCTCGTCAGTTCTCCATATGTGACTGTTTAAATCCTATCGCTCGGGAACCACAATCGCGTAGTAGGGTAAACAACCGCATGAAATATATTTCTCTGTATAATAATATATATGTATTAAATAAATATATCCTTGATGATCCAAATCTACATCGTCGAGTCAGACAGGTTGGAATTTTACAATAAACAGTCATTGTACCTTTCATTTCTGATTGATGTCGTTTCGGTAAGAATACCTCTCCTATATGACCAAGCGGCTGATGTCGTAGACGGTGTGGGATGGAATCCCATCAGAACAAATATCTGATTGCATACTTCCTACTGATTAGAACATGGTATCCTGACACCAGACACATATCCATTTTCAATTGACTTACATTATTGCAGTATCCATTTCTATGTCGTACTTATCCAGGTTATGAATAACCTAAGTTATCTGTACATTCACTGGGATCGACTGCTGATAATATTACCCCAAATGTTGACAGCTGACAGTATCGCGTGCAGACGATCGACGAAGTTATCATTTCTAATACGTAATCGTTATCATTGTATCGATATTTGAAACTTAAATGACATAGGCCAGGTATGCCCTTTGTGCAGTGTCAGGCTATCTAGCGTCATTGCATCCACACGGAACGACGAAACACATCTCGTGCAGAATAAGATTTGATTTTTTGATTGTTTTTACACTAACGAGAATCAAGTTTCAGGTAAATTGGTTCTGATGGGGAAGCTGTGTCGGCGACTAAGCGGATTATGTAAGGCAGTTTTTTTCTCCTTGATTTCCACTATTGTTCGGTTATTCTAGTTCCAGCCGCCCCAATCTAATCACAAAGGCACACTGAAATGATACTCCTTTATTCAATGCAGAGACGACGTGGGTATCATTTTACTTCCATTGCAAGGCATTTGAGAAACTATCGAAGGGTTATTACCATCAAGGTTCTGTTTTATGTTATGGAATTATGTATAATAGCAGTACGAACACGAAGCCAGTGCTGATTGATGAGAAATCCCTCTTTCTATTTTTCCTTTGTGTTGACCAGTGATCAACATAATGAGAACGCGACATTGAGAATCAACAGAACACAATCCATCAACACGTGATATCGATCGATGCATTCAAAATGTCATTTCAGTATATTGAAATTGTAATAGGGATTCGTTGATATTGAGAGAATTTGGCCGACCGACTTCAAAACATGTCATATAATATTAAATTCATATCTGCACACCCTTCCCTATCAATCAGAAAGATTGAAATTTTATTGCAATTAACAATCAAGCCACCGGCGCGCGGTGGTTCTTGCTCAACTGATAACATGTACATGTTTCAAGTGGAAAAATAAACTTGCCACATAGTGAATAGTAATATCGGGCATAACTTATCCAGTATCCATATATATTCATGCTGCGGATGGAATCCCATTTCTGTGAAAATAAATATGTAGTCTATAGCAGTAGTCAGTTATATTGGTATCAAGTTGAGGCATTTGATTTAATAATAATAATAATAAATAAAAAAATCAGACTGATAGTCCATAGCACTACATAAAGAACAGTGAGAACAGGTAGAAGACTGTAATTAATGTAGAATGTGAAGCCAGTTGGCTTCCAGCTTCGATAGCGACTTTACATCAGACATTTGCAGACAGGTGAGCAGTATATTATCAGAGCTATACAATCGATTCGTAAAGCCATAGACCGACTTGCGTATAAGTTCCTCAAATCGGGGAATATTATTAATCCCAAACATAAAACTAGCACTAAAATGGCGTCTGTATACATCAACCAGCGAAATGAATTATTGTACGTTACTCTGATACTATTCATGGTCTTCTTATTGTGCAAACAGCACAGCTGACAACAGTAAAAGTTGCAACAATAAGCACGAAATAAACATTTTTTGACAAGCTCAGTACATGCATGAAATTTTCTAAGGCGGACATTAGCTCTAATGCACAGTTTGCGTTTCTGCGAGTCAATATCTGCTTTTCTTTTTTTTTTGTAAAATCCAAATTTGTTTCCACAATATCAATATATACAACATAGGTTTACAATTCATAAACTTCTCAATCTTATCTCAGATTCAAATATCATTATCAAAGGTTTTTTTCTTCCACCATATTTATATTTGCTTATGCACATTTTGGCTACTAATATGACCATATTAACATATTGAGATTCATTTTCTTCCAGTTCGGACATATAACCGAACATTATTTCTGTAGTTGATACAACAATGTTCATCTGCAATTTGGTTTTCAGAATTTGGTTTACCATTAACCATAAGGGTGCCACCTCTGCGCATTCGCAAAAGAAATGCTCTATGTAATAAACTACTTTGCAGTATTCACATTGATTTGTTTTTGAGACACCAATTTTTTGTAACATAATCTGTGTTGGGTAGATGTTTTGTAATATTTTCCACTGTAGTACTCTCAATCTAACTTCCTTTGTACATTTAATTGTCATCTCCCAATGTTCCTCATTTATTTCAAGCTGGAATTTTGTTTTCCAAAAATGTATAGAACATGCATGTTGCTTATTAATATTAATCAACATGAGTCTATAGTTCTTACTATTTAATCCTTCGATCGATTTTCCATGATAATATATTTGATTATTTATTACAGTGTTATGGTAATCAAAATCTGAAATCCAAGACTTAGGAATAGCCTTAATAACAGAGAAATATTCTAACATCCTTTGTGGTGTTTTACCAATTTTAGCGACTAATTCTTCTAGAGACAAAAAGTTTCCATTTTTAAAAACGTCACTTACACGTATAAGACCACCTTTAACCCAGTCCTTGTAGTAAATAATTTCGTTGCCACTCATCACATGCTTGTTATTCCATAGTACTTGATGGACATTCCTTTTCGCTGTCGCTTCGTCATTGCAATAACATATGCTAGAGTCTAGCCAAACTTTCAAAACATTCCTCCAAAATAATGATTTAACAAGATGGATCCCTTTGAAATTTTGATATTCAACACAGCTCTCAAAAAACAGTTAAATCCTCCCCTAAACAGTAGTAGTACAAAGGGATTGTTTTCCAACTAGGCGTGGCTTTATCACATAACCTACTCACCCATGACAGAATCATAGATTTTTGCATATCTGGTAGGTTAATCATTTTCAATCCACCATTGCAATAATCTTTACATAGAATAGATCTTTTTACCTTTTCAAATGCTTTCTTTTCAAAGTTACCTTTCTTCCAAATAAATCGAAAGAACTGATTATTTAGGTCTTTGATAACGCCATCAGGTAAAATTATAGACTGCATTATATGTGTGAAGTTTGATATCAGATAAGTTTTCACAATCTGAATTTTTCCCATAATAGACAGATTTTGTTCCATTTTACAATTGTTTTTTTCACTGTTTCAATTCTGTCAGTCCAGTTTTCTACAATATCTCCGGCTCTTTGAGAGTTACTAAATATAATGCCCAAAATCTTGATCCTTTTTGGATCTAAAGCCCATTTAATTTTACCCACTTTTCTTTTACAATACTTCATGCTCCCTAACCACATTCCCTCAGTTTTTGTTTTGTTTATTTGAAGACCTGAAAATATTGCAAAATATTCAATTATTATTAAAGCTTCATTTAAGTCATGCTCATCCCTTAAATATAGTGTGGTATCGTCTGCGTATTGCGATACTAATAATGTTATTGTCGTGTTTTTAAATGGAATTTGGATACCTTTAATTCTAGGTGTCTGTCTAATTTTGATCGCCAGCACTTGTACTGCTAAAATAAAGGCCAATGGAGAAAATGGACATCCTTGGCGGATACCGGATTCAAGACTAAACCACCTTGATATCCAACCACAGTTGGTAACACAACTACTGTTGTTACAGTTAAGGATCTCTACCCATCGAACAAATTTCTCACCAAATCCGAATTTTCTGAAACATTCTATCATATACTCCTTTGATACTGTGTCAAATGCTTTTTTATAATCCACTGCTAATAAAATGCCGGGCAAGTTTGTTTCGTCTAAATATTCACATACATCATCAATTTGCCTGATTACAGTAGCTATGTTTCGTCCTTTGATGTATCCAACCTGATCTTCATTAATCAGTTCTGTTATAACACCCTGTAACCTAATGGCTAACGCTTTTGCTAGTATTTTATATTCAGTGTTTGTTAAGAAAATTGGTCGCCAGTTTCCTAATTCATCCCTTCCTAGCCCTTTTCCTTTGTGTAGTAGTGTAATAACACCTCGTTTCTGTAATACCGATAATTCCCCTTTGTTGTATGCTTCATTAAATGATTCCATTACCCACTCTTTTATTTTGATCCAGAACACTTTATAAAACTCTGTTGTTAACCCATCTATGCCTGGGGATGATCCGTTTTTCATAGCACTAAGAGCCGATGCAATTTCAGTGATGCATAAATTAGCATCACAAATATCTTTTAGGTTATCATCCAATTTAGGCATATTTAAATTTTGTGCAAACTCATCCATTAGATATTTTTTTCCCGAAAAATTAACTTCCCGTTTGTACAAATTTTCAAAATATTCGCTCTGCATGTTAAGTATTTCTCTTGCATCTGAAACAATACTGCCATCTTCAGACTTCAGACGAGTTATGCTCTTAGCTGATGATCTCGCCTTCTCTAGATTTAGGAAGTATTTTGTGTGACGCTCTCCCTCCTCTATCCATTCTATTCTAGACCTCACTTGAGCCCCCCTTGCTTCTGCCAATGCAAATACATACAATTCTTGTTTGAGTACTTCCATCCCGTTTACTGCATCACTGTTATCAGGGCTATCACTGACTATCTTCCCCATTTCTGATAGCTTCTCCTGTATTTCATTGATTTTATCCCTTTTTGTTTTATTCTTTTCTGTACTGTATTTAACTGTGAAATCACGAATTTTAATTTTACATAGATCCCATTTAGCTTGGGCATCGCCCGGTGTGCCCGTGTGCTCTAATTTCAGCCTTTCAATATAGACATTTAATTCATTTATATAATTTTGATCCCTTAATAATGCATTGTTGAACTTCCAGTAGGATGGCCCTGTTTTCATCTTTTCCAAGCAAATGTCTGCATACACAAAACGGTGATCACTACCAGGGCAGTCCAAAATGTCGCATGCTTTAATTTTTTCAAAAAAATTATCTGATGTAAAGAAGTAATCGAGCCGCCGGGCGATAAACTTAGGCTTGTGTCTAGCCCATGTAAAATCCTTTTCTTCTGCATAATATAGCCGCCATGTGTCGTTCAGTTCTAAATTGATCGTCATACTGCAAAATGCTTTACATTCCTTTTCAGAGTGGTTATTACCAGCTATTATATCCAAGGAGTTATTTTGAACAGAATTAAAATCTCCCACCATAATACAATTTCTATAAGGTACATGTAATATTTCAATTTTTTCTGCACCTCTTCATAAAATTTCAGTTTATCTTGTACTCCATTAGGTGCATATACATTACTAATACAAAAAAAATCCCCGTCATGTTCAAAAGTAAGTGCCAGCAGTCTATCTTCTTTAATTTTCACTTCAGCGTTCACAATTTCAAATCCATTTTTTACTAGAGTCAATAATCCTCTACTAGCACTAGTTCCTTCACTCCAAAATAAATCCCCTCCCCATTCTTTTCTCCATTTCTCCACATCTTCTTTAACAACATGAGCCTCCTGAACACATATTATGTCAAAATTATTTTTTCTTAGATTTCTAAAGATTGATTTCCGTTTCAAATCCTTTCTAAGCCCATTGACGTTAATTGTCGCAATTCTAAACATTATGTACTAAAAGTTATTTACAATATTTACAACAGAGTACACTGTATATGGCCTACATATACTTAGCCGGAGTCACAAGTGTCCATGGTATCAATATATGGGAGTCAATATCTTTGTCGTCCGAGAGATTATCGGTGATGATATGACCAAGATAGGTAAACAAATGAACAAAATTGAGTTGAATTCCACATAAGTGTACCGAAGGAGGGTTGAAATCCTTGTACAGTTTAGGTTTAGCGACAAGGCATACACTTTTCTTAGAATTAAAAACAACGTCATGGGAAGCAGAATAAGTTTCACATACACCCAAAAGTGATTGTAGAGCTTTAACCGAGGGGCAGATAAGACATATATCGTCAGCGTAGATAATGTGGTTTAAAGATATACCACCAATGTTGCAACCAACTTTGGCATCAGTGAGTGCCACATCAACATCGTGGATATAAACAGAAAATAGCAAAGGAGAGAGTAACCCGCCTTGCCGCACACCATTGGATTCCCCAAACACATCGGAATAATGTAGAGACAGCGTATCTTGGTTAAATTCAATATGGTGATTGGGTCCTCCGAAGTATTCCGTCGTATTGGTTGCATGTTTTTGCATTTAAACGTTTAATCCCTTTCATCATTTGTGGGGTACATATGGTGGAAACGTTGTTTGAAAATAAAATAACCCTATCTGACCTGAAGTGGAGGGACACAAAGTCATCTAACTTTTCACCCCAACAATTTATAGTTCAAACTTCCAGAGTGTATATTCAGTCATATCTTCGGCGAAAAATACTTTTGTCAAGATTCTTGGCTATATGTATGAGTGACGATCATTAAGATAACTTGTTGATTTTTACTTTTTGCTATTGTGAAATGGCATTTAATGTTCAGTACCGGTACGGAAATTTACATGATACTGTGTCCAATGAAGCGATATCGATTCTCAGTAAATTAGATAAAGAACAGACGGATTTCTCTAATGTAATCGATGAAGGAGATTCAACTCAAATTTATGTTTCGTTAATTTCAAGGTGAACCGATATATTTCTCGGCCCAAAGTGTTGAGCCTGTATTATATTGAAGTGAAGCCGATAGAAAGAGCATGGGGCAGCTGCATAAATTGAGAGATGAACTATCGGTTTACGGAATATGTCCTCCTTTGGTAAGAGCATTGCTGTAGTATTTCTATTGAATCATTCAAAGATCGTTTCTTAACAGTATATTAATAAAATCAACCAGTCTTTAGCATGGAAAGTTTGTACGGCTTGTTTTGGTCAAATACCAGACAATTATAGTAGTTTTGTTTTGACATATTGTATTTGCCTTTCGGTAAGCTTTTATTTGGTCTTTATATGGATGCCTCCTTATTTGAGAAATAGTTGTCAGTCACAGTTTCATGTATCATGTCGTTTGCGAACTAAGTGGGGACACCCAGACAGGCATCCGTTTTCAAAGTGTCAACATTTCAAGTACACATCTTTCCTCTTTCGCCAGCCAAACTGGGGATACATAAAGTGTTTACCCTTTTCACTACAAAACTGTATAAAACGGACAGAGAAACAGATTCTCAATCATGGATAAACAAGGGACGTCATCGTGTTGGAAGTCTCAGCAGCTGTGTATTCATATAAATGTCACTGCTTTACGTTCGGAAAACACACATAGACGCACGCATCGCTATTATTTCAAGTATAACGAAAGTCAAGAAAGTTATACCAGATACATGCTATGTGGCATGGGTAGTATATAAGGTCATGATCTCTTATCGTCGTAGGAGAGCGGTGGTGAAAGTGGGGGTGGGGTTCGTCCTTGGGTTATGGTCGTAATACCTTGGACTTGGTGGTCAAGTTGTGTACTAGGTGACGTCATCGGTGACGTCATCAGCAGTAGACAATCCACAGTCGTTCGGATGCGGACTGAGGACATGCTTCCCGATATGCATCATTGAGGTTCTATTCAGCGAGCTCACCCTAAAAAGGTACGACCGGCGTGATCTCGGGACCGTTTTTACCGCAGGTGACGCCATCGTGCACATGCGCAGTCGAGTAGTTTGGGGGATATGGGCCATACTTGGTCAAAATATGGCGTGTATGGTGTCATAGTAGACCTCTTGTGGTGAAGAATACGATTGCGGTGCTATCCTCTTTGACCGTTGAAAGGGGGATGCGCACTTGGAACTAGGCACGTGCCGGATCGGATGCGCAGTTAGAACTAGGCACGTGCCGACAGCGGTATGCACTAGTCCATAAGGGCGACTGGTAGCATGAAACCTTGGACTTGAGGTGAATTGTATTTCATCCAATACAAGCGGATCAAACTGGTATTAACCCGTTCCAGTGTCTACGCCGTTGTCCCATTTGGCGATCTATTTTAGTAGAGACGTTTAGAGACGTAGACTACACTCGTCTTTTGGCGAGAATTCCTTTTTTCTGAGAAACGACCCCTTCGAAGGGACCAGCGCACACGTCATCTTTACACTGTACATATATCTATGCTTGGTCGTTATGACAAGCTGTTTCAGAATGGCCGATTGACCAAAGGCGTCAGTACCAAGTGCTGAGCTGCGCATGCGGGCGTGGGGTTGAATCCCACTCCGTACTCCATTTTATTCCGAGACTAAGTGTGAATGAGTATGCATGCACGCTCGTAGAGTGTATAGAAAGGGCAGTTTCGGTGTGGAGTCGAGTAGTGACTGATCGCCGTCATCGGTGGGTATAGGCCTGGGCTATGTATGCGTAATATTTGTAGAGCTACGTCATTACTTAACCCTACCTGGCCTGGGGGGGGGGGCACTCCCCCCCATTGAAATACAATGAAATGGGGCACTTCCCCCCTCCCTGCTGTTTTTTTGCTCGTATCCCCGGAACGAGAAAAAAATGAGAGCTGAAACTTCATGACTTTTCCGACTATCATATTGGGGTCATTTTGAGCCTATTTGCATGAGCCCCGCCCCCCCCCCGAGTATAGAATCATGGGTAAATTCAAAATGGCGGCCATGGGGGCACCAGAAAAGTGATGTTTTCGCCATATTTCTGCAAAACTTGCACAAAAAACCAACTTGCTGATTCAACGCGATTCTATGCATTTTACTGATACAATATGTCTTAGCATCACCAAAAAACACCCCCTGATTTTTCTCCCTTCATCCCTTCCCCCATTAACCCCACCAGTCCTGGGGGAGGGGGGGGGGCAAAATGCCCCCCTACCAAACTTTCTGCGATATCTCCGGAACACCAAAAAATGGAGAGCTGAAACTTCGTGTCGTTATAGGTTATTTGAGCCTATTTGCATAACCTCACGAGCAGAGAATCATGAGTAAATTTAAAATGGCGGCCATGTGAAAAAGTGACGTTTTCGTCATATTTCTTCATTTTTTTTGCTTTTCTGTATAGAAAAGTGGGTAAAACTTATTTTATTTCATACGAGATTAATATTTACTAATTTTTCATACAGTTTTTGCGAAGAAAAAACAAAAATAATTTTTTTTTGAAGATTTTGACCAACAATCGTCCAAAAATGCTCTTTTGGAAAATGACGTTACAGTGACGTCATCATGGCGGCCATCTTGGATTGTTTACATTTTCTTGTAGAGCTTGACCCAAAGATATAGTGTGGTAAGTTTCAGCCCTCTAGACTTAGCGATAGCGAAAATATTTAGGGGAGGGTCATTTTCCGACCCTCCCCCAAGGCTGCGGTACAGCCAAATTGCCTAGGCCAGATAGGGTTAAAGTGGCGTCATCATCTGGATTGACGTTATCGCCCACATGCGCACTCGTCTTGTGGTAGGTTCTAGGGTACACGAGGGTGGGCTTTGTACCAACCGGTGATTGCAAATGTTGGTGATGAAGTCATTTCCAGTGGTGACGTCTTTTCTTTGCTATTCTGCGAAAGTGCATTCGCATTCACAATAAGTCGCGGCACAAAATAAAATCAGGAATTGGATTCGAACCCCCGCCAGCATTCGCAGACCAGCACATAGGACTGTCGCCTTAGACCACTCGGACATCTCGACACAGTTGTTGGTAGCGATCAAGCACAGACATATGCGCAATAGTATATGGAAGACTGCAGCGCTGCAGTTGTACGCATTGACAGCGCTGTATTATGACACGCGCGCCTTTGGCAGCGTTGAAATACGTTAACCCTATCTGGCCTGAGTTGTGTTTACAAAAACTACAAGCTACTCTTTTACTAATGTTTTTGATCCTATACAGTTATTCTCAGATATGCTGATTGGAATTGCTAATCAAATCATACCCAAATCATCAGGATTTGCACATATTAAAGGAAACTTGGTTTAGCGAAGACTGTAGAGATGCAAGGAAATGTAGGAAGAAAGCTGAACAGTGCTTCCGCCGACACCTAATTCTGAAAATTTGAAAGAGCTCAGAGTTACTAGAGCTAAAGCTAGTAGAGCCATGAAACAGAGCAAACGTGATTCTTGGAAGAATTCTGCTTCTAAAATGAATACACATACTCCTATAACAATAGTTTGGAACATGATTCACAAAATTAAAGGTAAAATCTCAATGATGGAAATCAGGTGATAACTGACAGAGTGTAAAGTTAAGCGAAACAATTCCCCAAAATCCTTCGTCGGAAAATTATGTAGCTAAGCTTCAAAATTTCCAAAAAGGGAAGAGCAGAATGAAATAAAAGTTTTCTCCAACATCCGTGAAGGCTATAATGCTTAGTTTTCAATGAACGAACTTCATGCTTCTATCGTGAAAGCAAACGATTCTGCTGCAGGCCCTGATAATATTCGTTATCGACTTTTAAAACATCTACCTTCTCTAGAAACCCTATTACTCATATTTAACAAACTGCGAGTGACAGAAGACTTTCCACCATCATGTCATAATGCCATTGTTATACCAGTCCCAAAACCAGGCCTAAACTATACAGTTCCCGGTAATTATCGTCCAATTTCACTGACTAGTTGTGTTTGTAAAACAATGGAACGCATGATAACTGAACGTCTTGTTTGGTACCTTCAAACTGAAAAGAAACTTGATGATATTCAAGCTGGTTTCCGTAAAAATAGAAGTACAGTTGTCCATTCAATTACATTAGATTTCTATGTCAAGAATGCTTTCACAGAGAATGAACATGTGGTTTCTGTTGTTTTTATTTTTATTTAGAAAAAGTCTATGATACTTCTTGGAAATACGAGATTTTAAAAAAGCTTCATATTATGGGATTAAAAAGCCGCTTCATACTCATTTTTGTTTCGAACTTTCTGAATGATAGACAATTTCAAGTTCGGTTGGGTACAACCCTGTCAGATCTTTTCGATGGAGACTAAGGTGTTCCACAAGGTAGTATTTTCTCTACTACTCTGATTAGTATCAAGATAAACAGCTTAGCTGCTGCTTTGAATAAATCAATTGACCGGTTCACTGTTTGTAGATGATTTCAACATATCGTGTAGTGGAAAAAGTATACATAATATTGAGACAACACTACAACTTGTTCTAAATAGAACACAGAAATGGTGTATAGAAAATGGTTTCAAATTCTCCGGAGCAAAGACAAATTGTATACATTTTTGTAGAAAGTATATCCAGCACAAAGATCCAGTACTTACATTAGATGGAACTGAAATCAAGGTAGTAAAAGAAGTCAAATTCTTAGGAATATTGTTTGATCACCGATTAACGTTTTTACCGCATATAAATTGCTTGAAAGCTAAGTGAATCAATGCTCTTGATCTGTTGAAGGTAGTTGCCAGGTATAAATAGGAAGAAGATCAGCAGACGCTTGTCCATTTATATCGATCAATTATTCGTTTTACGCAAGATTATGGCTTTATTGTTCACAACGGTGCAACCAAGTCAAACTTGGCAAAGCTAGATCCTATTCTCCATCAAGGACTAAAAGTTTACCTGGAAGCTAAGAAAAGCTAAGGAAAGCTTATATGTCGAAGCAGATGAATCTCCTTTAGAACTTCGAATAATTAAACTAGCATTGCAATTTATCAAAATATTGCGATCTAATCGCTCAAATCCTGCATATAACTGTGTTTTCAACCCCCAATAAGTAGATTTGTATTTGAAGAAACCCTCCATTATTCCACCGCTTGGAATTCGTATGAAACCACACATTTTAGCAGCTGGTATTAAGCTTAGATAAATTTTACCAAACAAGCTCTTACTAGTTTCACAATGGCAGTTAGCCAGACCAGATTATTACAATGACGAAATATAAAAAGGCAGACACAAGCCATCTAGTATACACACAAGCATTTGGTCTATTGAGAGAAAAATACAGATCACATCAAGCTACTTATAAAGATAATTCTAAGGACGGTGAGAGAGTAGCGCGTGCTACTATCTTTATTTCCGAAATTAAAAACTGTCGACTTCCAGGGAAAAGTTCAATTTTCACTGCCGAAGCCAAAGCTCTATTGTTAGCTTTGGAAGGTATTTGGTCTACTAAAGGAGAAAAATGTGTCATATTCTCAGATTTACTGTGAAGTCTTCAAGCGATTGAGAGTGAAACTTCAACTCACCCCACCATTTTGAACATTCTACAATTATATGGTCGTAGATTTCAACAACAGATTGATGTTATGTTTTGTTGGTTGCCTATCCACGTTGGCATGCTGAATAGGGAACATAGAAGCTGACGAAATGACTAAGGCAGCCTTAGATAGTGATGGTGATCCTGGTGGAATCTCATATAGCGATTTCAGGCCCTCTATCTGTGCTTATGTGAGAAAGCTGTTTCAATCTTTATGGGATGCTGCGAATAATAGCAAACTTCATGAATTTCGAAAACTGTAGGATATATTCATCTGAGTAGTCAGAAACGTTTCGATCAAGCCATGACTAGGCGATGTAGAATTGCCCATACTCGATTAACTCGCGAACATTTACTAAAAAAGGAACCAGCCCGAAGATGTATTCCATGCCATGAAAATCTCTCTCTTCTTTTTATCAAGCAACTACTTTAGAAGATTTTTTTAGTCGGGTAAAGGAAGAAATCGGTTTGTTGAATAAGTTTTAGTGTATGTGCATGTTTTTGGTGTGTTGTGTTGGTTACTTCTGGATTGCTGGTTTGTGGACCTGTTTTTGTTGGAATGGTTGGCATCGTTCGTCCGCTATATAGCTGAAATATTGCTGAACGCAAAGTTAAACCTTAAGTCTCTCTCCCTCTGTGGTATGGCTGGAGTTTTGTTTGATCGTTTGATTCCTAAACTTTAATTCTCTCTGCCTGGCTTGAGTTTGTTTTGGTATCTGTCCAGGCCCATTTCGGCCTCCCTTTGAGCTAGGAGGCTGAAACTTGGCACACTATACCCTTGTGTCAAGCTCTATCAGAAAATGTAAAACAAAATCCCAGATGGCAGCTGCGATGACGTCATTTTCAAAAAAGAATTTTTTTACTTATATCATTTCTTCACAAACACTGCGTGATAAATTGGTAAATAATAGTCTGATGTGAAATAAAATAGTATTTGTTCATTTTTCCCTGCAGAAAAGCAGAAACTTTGAAGAAAAATGACGAAAACATCACGTTTCTAGTACCCACATGGCCGCCATTTTGAATTTACCCATGATCATCTGCTGGAGGGTCATGCATATAGGCTTAAATGACCACAATATGATAAACTATAAAGTCAGGGAGTGTCACCTCTCAAGCTTTTCTTGTTCCGGGGATAAGATAGAAAGTTTGGTAGTGGGGGTCACCATGCCCACCCCCCAAACCTGGTAAGATTAAGTATTCAATATTCATATTTCCATAGTCGAATACGGTCGGGTGCGCTGGCGTAATTAACAAACTCTTATCCCAAATTGACTATCATGGACGCGCGTGCAATATATCAACGCTATAAAATGCACGTGTAAAGCTTTTAGGAAGCAGGGTACAGGGTGAACGGAATGAGCCGTGGATATCACGAACGTATGAAGTAGCAATGCTTGTACACGTTAGTCAACGTTGATTATGCTTATCTTTCTTTTGCGTGGGAAATTACTGCATCAAAGCGCAAGGAAAAGAGCTCTGCAATGTGTTCAATTCGCTATACCAGTCTTTTGCGGGTATACAGTCTGGTGGTTCGTCTCGACTATAAATATCACTCGCCCCGCGAGTTTGTGAAAATATTTACCTTCTCGATGATTAAGGATAACTTGAAAAACAAAACTGATACATTTAACCCTACCTGGCCTGGGGGGGGCACCCCCCCCAACTCCGTGACTTTTTCGATTATTATATTGGGGTCATTGTGAGCCTATTTGCATGACCTCCCGAGACGGGGATCATGGATAAATTCAAAATGGCGACCACGGGGGGTACCAGAAATGTGATGTTTTCGCCATATTTCTTCAAAAATTACACAAAAATTCAGCATGTTGATTCAACGCGATTCTATGCATTTTACTGAAACCATATGTCTTAGCATCACCAAAAAATACCCCCTGATTCTCCCGTCTCTCTCTTCCCCCATTAACCCTACCATGCCTGGGGAGGGGGGGGGGGGGGCAAAATGCCCCCCAACCAAACTCTCTGCGATATCTCCGAAACGCCAAGAAATGAAGAGCTGAAACTTCGTAAAGTTATAGGTTGTCATATTAGGGTCAGTTTGAGCCCACACGAGCAGAAGATCATGGGTAAATTCAAAATGGCGGCCATGTGGGGTACCAGAAAAAAAATGATGTTTTCGTCATATTTCTTCAAAATTTTTGCTTTTTTTGTATAGAAAAGTGGGTAAAACTTATCTTATTTCATATCAGATTATTATTTACTAATTTATCAAAAATAAAAAAAATTCGAAGATTTTGACCCAAAATCGTCCAAAAATGGTCTTTTTGAAAATGGCGTCACAGTGACGTCATCATGGCGGCCATCTTGGATTTTTTACATTTCCTTGTAGAGCTTGACCCAAAGATATAGTGTGGTAAGTTTCAGCCCTCTAGCCTTAGCGATAGCGAAAATATTTAGGTGGGCACTTTCCGCCACCCCCCAAGCTGCGGTACATCCCAAATCGCTCAGTCCAGATAGGGTTAATTATCGGTTGTCTCATTCTACAATACACCCTATTTACTGGAATGTTTTCGGCTCAACATATAAGCTAATTGAACAATCACTAAAACTTTGAAAGAAAGATGCGGAATAGTTTTGATACCTCCATCAACATTTAGTCGGCCGGCCAAGGACCTCAAAAACGCTTTCAAACACTTTCGATGGCATTATTTGTTACAAATGGGTACCCATGCTGAATTAGTTCTTTGAGTGGTAGGGAGCAAGTTGGGAGGAGATACCACCATGATTTTGATCAATTATGGTCATTTTGAGGCCATTCTTGGGGTCAAATAAGATAAAAAAATGGATAAAACTCGGCTATAAATTAACATCAAAGTATTGTTTGTTGCCAATGAGTATCCAAGCTGAATAAGTTGTAAGTAGTGTAGAGTGTAAGGTAGACGTAGATAACACGTTTATTATAAGAATTAAGGTCATTTTAGTGTCAGTTTTGGAACAAATGAGGTTAACAATTTGTGAAAATCAGTTATATGCACAGTACTAATTGTTACGATTGGGTATTCAAGTTGAATCAGTTGAATGTAGTGTAGGGTTGCATGTAGTCATCGATAACACGTTAATTATTAGAATTAAGTTCATTTTATTGTCACTTTTGAGTCAAATGAGGTCAACAATTGGTGAAAATCGGTTATATTCACAGTACTAATTGTTACGAACGAGTATCCAAACTGAATTAGTAGTATGTAGTGTAAGGTTTAAATTAGTCATAGATAACACGTTAATTATTCAAATTAAGATCATTTTAGGGTAAGTTTTAGGTAAATGAGATCACAAATGAGTACAAATCGGTTATAAACTAATATCCACAATACTAATTGTTACGAATGGGTAGACAGGCTGAATTAGTTGCATGTATAGTCTAGGGTTTAAGGTAGGCATAATATCCATTATATTTTCTGTCGATGATTATTTTTCTAGCTGATGATTGTACAGGTAGAGTCAAACTAGGCCCAAAATAGCCAGATCGATCGATTTTGTGAAGGGCTCGGCTTTCAGAAATTGATACTTTCAGCTCCATGTAATCACAATACCTTGAGTTATAAGAGCAAAATGAGAGCATGGGTCTCAGATGAACCCACATGGTCATCATTTTGAATTGAATTATTGTATTCTGAAGATTGAAGATTATGCCAACGGAATACAAATGGGCATAATGTAATAAGCTATGGCGTTATTCTGCTCACTGGCAATTTAAGCAAGTTTGTACCCAGAATGAAAATATTCAACAGTGACATGAAAAAAAGAATTTCCGGATGACTCCTTAAGGTCGCGACTTTGAATTTAACTATCATTTTTAATCTGACGGCTAAGCAAATAGATTCAACATGGGCAAAAGGTATCTAGCTATGATGTGAAACCCTTCGGTTTTGATAAATTTGCGCAATCAACTAATAATAATGCCTTGATATATACGAGCAACATGGAAAAGCAGGAGATTCAGATAATTCCACACAGCTGCCATATTGAACTTAAACATCGTAGTTCGATCTTGAGGATAGGCATATAGATTCAAAATGGGCGTAAGTTGTTAGGCTATGCTAAAAGATCCCTCTGTTTTGATAAATTTGCACACTGGGCGAAGAATAGTGCCTTGAAGTAAACGAGCAACATGAAAAAATATGATTTTCAGATGACCTCATATGGCCACGATTTTGAATTTGACCATCAAATCTTGATCGTAGGGATACGTAAGTGGATTTAAAAAGAGCATAGGTTGTTGGGCTATGCTTGGAGATCCCACGGTTTTGATAAATTTGCATAATGAGCTAAGAATAATGCTTGAACTATACCAGCAACGGCCAAAACTGTGATTTTCAGATGGTCCCATATCGCCGCCATTTTGAATTTGACGATCAATTCTTGATCTTAGAGATGTGTAAATAGATTCAAAATGGACATAGGATATTAGGCTATGCATAGAGATCCCTCATTGTTGATAAATTTGCTCAGTGAGGTCAGAATAATGTCTTGAGTTACATGAGCAACAGGGAAAAGTGTGATTTTTAGATGACCTCATGTGGACGCCGTTTTGAATTTGACCATCAAATCTTGATCTGTAGGATATGAATATAGATTCAATATGGGAATAGGATGTTGGGCTATGCTTAGAGATCCCTCGGTTTTGCTAAATTTGTATAATGAGCTAAGAATAATGCCTTGAACCACACGAGAAACAAACAAAAGTGTGATTTTCATATGACCTCATATGCCCTCCATTTTGAATTTGACCATTAAATCTTGATTTTTGGCATATGAAAATAGATGCAAAATGAGCATGAGATGTTAGGCTATGCATGAAGATCCCTCGGTTTTGATAAATTTGCGCATTGAGGTAAGAATAATGCCTTGGAACTACACGAACAATACGAAAAATGTGATTTTCAGATTACTCCACCATCATATACCACCATCATATTTTAAGCTGAAAATTAAGTAAACAGATTCAAAATAGGCGAAAGATGCTTGGCTCTGATGAGAGATTCCTTTATGTTAACTAACTTGTACAATAGGCTAAGAATAATGCCTATTATATGAATAACCTGAAAAAGGGCGATTATGGATGAACCACATGAGCGTCATTTTGAATTAACACATGATGGTTATACACTTGAATTACAGAAATAGGCTCAAAATTAGCTAAATATAATATTCCAAAACTACGGAAAGTCTTTGCTCTCGATTTTTGATCATTCCGGTGATACCGCGAATGTTTAGCCAGGCCAAAAAGAGTCAAAACTCAAACTGCTTCAAGCTCGAGAATGAAAGCTTCGGACCAACAATTATCTAGATCGGGAAGGTCCAGTCTATAAGTGAATGGATGTTGCCAAAATTCACAAACAAAAGATACTGAATTACTCTACGTTAATATCCTAAAATTCACCCCGTAGAACTACTTCAAATTTGATACCCATTTATTTTACAAGGAATTTCACACAAAAATGTTTTATATTGTTTTAAGGCCCATCTTCTGGCCATCTTTGAATGTTATTTGACATCGAAATGAACTCAAATTGCCAAAGTTGTCTTAGTATCCACCCTACCTTGAACCACACAGCATACAAAAGTAAATAACATACAGCACAAAATATATGAAATAAAACAGAATTTGCCATCATTTTGACCTCATTTTCCTAGTAATGTGACCCTAAAATGACCTCAATTTCAATAATTAATGAGCTAGCCATACCTGTGTTGAAGCCATACAGTATATAAAACCAATTTAGCGTAGATAGCCTTTGGTAACAAACATCACAATGGCAATAAAGTTTGGACGTCTTTTGCCAATTTTGACCTTATTGAACCCCAAAAGTGACCCTGAAATAACCTTTAATGTCCAAAAATCTAGGTGGTATCTCCTCCCACCTTGAACCCTAACACACAAAGAACTAATTTAGCATGGATACCCATTTGTAACAAACAATGCCATCAAAAGTTACATTTCGTGTTCTTGGCCGGCCTACTAATTACCGCAGCGCACGTGTAGACCAAATGTTGTTTTATATACATTTGCAAGTATATGTATGAAATAGATATAGTAATTCAGTAGGATAATTAAGAGCCAGTCGAGAATAATACCTCAAAACCTCAATTTAGGCAATTACAATATACCATGACCCTAGAAAGAATAACCACATGCAATTAGCATTTACTCCGCCAATGCACAATTTGCTAATTACGTATAAGCTAATTTTCCAATGTGTATACCATTATAATACTATAATCTCACTATACTGATGAAAATGTCAAACGCAGAACAGTATTAGATTTGTATCATTATCCCGCCACCCATCTAACAGAGTCAATGACGATGCGACGGAGTACTGCATTATATGTTAGATATTATTAATTGTGGACGGAGAAATATGTATATATACATAAATCCCTGCATACAAGCGATAGTGCACCTCTAGGGGTACTCGCTCGATCTTGGAGGTATAAAGGGCTCCACTCGGAGTCATCTGTCTACCTGGCCGAGTTTTGTGATTCCTGGATAAAGTCTCAAACTATTATTTCATAATAAACTGTATTTCACGGAACATTAGGGATACGGGTGGTTATATCCACACAAGAATCATACTCGTATAAACCATAATTTCGTCAATTAAAAAAACAAAGTGTGAAAGTTACGGCTCCTCACAACCTGTACACGTGGGTTTTAGGTGAAAATTCGACAAAATTCAACTAAGAAGCGGTGAACTTTTTTTTATTTTAGCCGATTGGACTATCTGACATATCTATTGTGCATCTAGAGGGATAAACAGACAGTAAATTACAATTAAACGATATAATTATAAACGATGAAATCGATGTACAACAGCGCAGCATCATTTTTCTGCACCTGTTCCGGTACTAACAATCGCACGCTTTGGATCGGCATCTCGATGTATTCTATGCTTATTGGGTTATTCCGTGCAATGAAGAAAAGAAAGGAAAATAAAGATATGTATGCCACAGAAAACGAATTTACAGTGGAACCTTCCATTTTCACTCTGAGATAACCTTTCTATACCTCTTAGATGTTCACAGATTCTCAGCGCTCTCTGATGAGGAAGCTGTTGATAATTCCATTTTTGACATGCCTGGTCCACTCACCAAGAGGAATAAAATGGATGAAAGTCCGGAAAATATGCTACGTGATCGGGAGTCTAAAGAAAATGAGTCTGTGAGGATTGTAGATCCAAAAACTCGTCATTCTCTGTCCAAAGTAGAGAACGACAGTGTTGTCATTGACAATCAAATGCTCAGCAATGATACTACTATACTCGCTGTAAACGACAGTCGTAGAGAACAAACACCTGTGCATTATGGTGGTAACTTGAACTTTACCTCAGATGCTGATATGGAAACTGAGCTCACCAAAGATGAGACTAGAAATGAACTACCCTTAGTAGATGAAAGAGGAGATGCAGATGGAGATATTAGTTCTACACCTGTGTATTCTGGTGGTAACTTGAACTTCACCCGAGATAATGATGTGATTACAGAGCTCACCAAAAATGATACTAGAAATGAACTACCGTCAGTAGATGAAGAAGGAGGTGAAGATGAAGATATTAGTTCTATTTCCGATTACAAGCGTCTGGTCCGTTATTCATAATTCAGCAGATGTTCATTAAAAATATCCGCGTCCCTAATCCAAAAACCTTTTCCATTTTCCATATAACAGTATTAGCACCAAATTCAAAAAAGACAATCGTAGTATACATAAGCATAGGCTAGTTTCTGCAAGAGAGAAGTGGTCAACAGTTTTCAATGATGCCGGCAAGACATCATGATGTTCCAAAAATATCAACTTCGTATCGTTGATTCACTAAACAGGAACTTAATTCCTGGTGATGATGTAATCGAGGAGTTCACAGGTGATGAAGCTAGCAATGAGCTACTCATGGAAGGTGAAAAACAAGGTGAAGAGGAAGATGATAACTCCGTTCTCGGCACGGATACACCTATGAACCCCACTCCAGATAATGACGCGGTTGCTAAGAACATAGATACATCTTGTGATGATGAGCGACCCGGCAAATCTTCCTTAAACCAGAGGTCGAAAAGGAAATGTGAACTGAAGAGAGAGCAAGAAATTTATGGCAATAAAGACAAAGCTATGCAGCATTTGCGAGAAGAGCAGAAAAGATATAAGAACAGCCAGAGGAGAAGACCTTTAATTAAACGTCCATAATCGACACTCTTTTTCCTAGTCTGTGCGGTCTTGTGTGTTATTTCTTCATACAGACTAAAAATGGCTCAGTCTCCAAACTCTCCTTCAACGAACTGCAAAGAAGTTAGGCCAAATTCAAATGAGCTTCAGTTGTTAAATAAGGATTATGAACCCTCAGCTCCCTGTTTGAATGAAACTTTTCTCAAAGAAGCAGATAAAAATAAATTTGAGTTATGGCAATATACACGTTATCATTCCTATGATTTGCAAGGCGGCTCTTCAATACCTGTTAAAATAGGTGTTTTACATAGCCCTATGGATTTGGAAACGGATTTACAAGCTGTAGCAGTTCGTGTTACTTTGAATTTTGTATTCACATTATGCACGGTGTACATACCTTCGTCTGGAGGTCTCTCTCTTAGTGAACTTCAGAATCTTTACGATCAGCTCCCTAACCTTGTTTATTGATAGCTGATTTTAACGGCCGTAGTAACTTTTGGAATAATGAAGAGAACCGTAAAGGAAACATTCTTGAAGAATTTATATCAAATAATTCTTGGTGTATTTTTAATGATGGTTCTTATACACATTTGTTCTCGGCCCATGGAACCTATTCAGCATTAGATACATGTATCTCAATTGGCGACCTTCTTATACTCGATGCATTTTCTTGGTCTGTTCATGATGACCGTTGCGGAAGTGATCACTTTCCAACTGTTTTAAAAGCTGTTCATTCAGCTGGTGACCCTCCTTTAACAAGATATAAGTTTAAGAGAGCAAATTGGCTAGATTTTGAAAAGCTTTGTTTACGAAAACTACAAACGGACTATTTCAATAATGTTGAACCATGAAACAGAACAAACGTGATTCTTAGAAAAATTATGTTTCTATGATCAATACACATACTCCTATAACAAATGGTTGGAACATGATTCACAAAATTGAATGTAAGAGCTCCAAGTCCAGTGTTTATCATCTCAATGATGGAAATCAGGTGATAACTGACAGAGTTGAAATAACAAACAAGATAGGCGAACCAATTGCCAAAAACTATGTACCTAAATTTGAAAATTTCCAACAAAGAGAAGAGAAAAATGAAATAAAATTTTCCTCCAATAACCGTGAATGCTATAACGCTTTGTTTTCATGGAACGAACCTCATGCATATCTCGTGAAAGCAAACGATTCTTCTGCAGGCCCTTGATAATATTCATTATCGACTTCATACCGGTCCCAAAACCTAGCTGTAACCATACAGATCCCGGTAATTATCGTCCAATTGCACTGCCTAGCTATGATTGAAAACAATGGAACGCTCGAAAAATGATCGCCTTGGTTGGTACCTTGAAACTGAAAACAAAACTTACTGACATTCAAGTTGGCTTCCGTAAAAATAGAATAACCAGTGACCATTTACTAGTAGTTAGATTCATATGTCAAGGATGCTTTCGCAAAAAAATGAACATGTGGTTTCTTTTTTTTTATTAAGAAAAAGCCTATGACACTACTTGGTAATACAGGATTTAAAAAGTCCTTCATACTATGGATTTAAAAGGCCGCTTACCTATTTTTATTTCCAACTTTCTGAATGATGGACAATTTCAAGTTCGGTTGGGTTCAACCATGTCTGATCATTTCGATCAAGATCAAGGTGTCCCGCAAGGTAGTATTTTGTCTACTAGTCTTTTTAGTATCAAGATCAACAGCTGAGCAGTTTTTTAATAAATCAATTGACGGTTCACTGTTTGTATATGATTTCAACATATCGTATAGTGGAAAAAGTATACAGAACATTGAGAGAACATTACAAGTTTGTCTGAATAGAATTCAGAAATGGTCTCTGGAAAATGGTTTCGAGTTCTCAAGGGGAATGACAAATTGTATACACTTTTGTTGAATGTATTTCCAGCACAAAGATCCAGTATTTACATTAGACGGAACTGAAATCAAGGTAGCAAAAGAAGTCACATTCTTAGGAATATTGTTTGATCACCGATTAACGTTCTTACCGCATACAAAAGCTCTTGATTTGTTGGCGGTAGTTGCCAGCTATAAGTGGAGAGAAGATCAGTAGACGCTTCTCCATTTATATCGATCACTTATTCGTTCTAAACTAGACTATGTCTCTATTGTTTACAATTGTCGAAGCAGATGAATCTCCTTCAGAAATTCGAAGAATTAAACTAGCGCTGCAATTTTTCACAAAATTTCTTTCTAATCGCCCAAATCCTACATGTAACTGTGCTTTCAACCCTCAATACGTAGATTTGTATTTAGAGAAGCCCTCCATTATTCCACCTCTTGGAATTCGTATGAAACCACACATTGTAGCAGCTGGTATTAAGCTTAGTCAAATTTTACCTAACAAGCTCTTACCAGTTTCACCATGGCAGTTGGCCAGACCAGAAGTGGATATCACAATGACGAAATATAAAAAGGCAGACACGAGCTATCTAGTGTATACACAATAATTTGGTTTATTGTGAAAAAACTGCAGATCGCATCAAGCTATTTATACAGATGGTTCTAGAGATGATGAGCGAGTAGTGGGTGCTAATATCTTTGGTTCCGAAACTAAAACCTGTCGACTTTCAGGAAAAGTTCGATTTTCACTGCCGAAGCCAAAGCTCTATTGTTAGCTTTAGAAGGTATTGGGTCTGCTATAGGCTGAAAATACGTCATATTCTCAGATTCACTTTCAGCCTTCAAACGATTGAGAGTGGAATGTCAACTCACCCCACCATTTTGAACATTCTACAATTATACAGTCCAGTTAAGTACGAATTTGAGTAACGTCATTATATTTGATAACGAGCTAACAAATCGATAATATAAACAATAACGAAACACAATTTTGAATAACGCGACTGTTTCAAGTGATATAAAAAACTGCTACTGAAAACAGTAACACAAATTTGAATTTGATTTTAGAAGTTACTAAAAAGAGTAACGAAGAAAACAATTCGACTGCAGCAGTTATCTCCCTTAGCTGAAATAGCCACCTTTTCGCTCCTCAACGAAGGATTTCGACAATTGAACAAGACTACCACGCTAAGCTGAACATATTGAACATAAGTTAATTAGCCACATTCCGAGAGAAGTTCAAGTAATGAAAAACGACAAATTATAACCATACCTACATTTGTGGTCTAGTTTGCGTGAAAACTAAGATAGAGAGGTAATCACTAAAAACATAACGCAAATGTTGCATATTCAGCTCGCAGAAAACTGGGTTATAATTAAAAAAAATGTAAAAATGAGCAACCAGGAAGTTAATAAAGATTAACAACAGCAAACACCAACACGGTCAGAGCATTGTTATTGATTTCAGTAAAGAAACATTCAAATTGGCAATTTATTACTAAATTTGGTAACATTATTGATTTTCGTCCTTTAATGGATTTTTATATGATCGTAGTTTTCGTCAACAGATTGATGCTGTGGTTTAAATTACTTAGTGGGTTTAACTAACACACCCAATAGTACACATAGCTTACGTACAGTTCTGTATGTGTTACCTCTGAGAGCTTTAAATCACATAGCCAGAGATATACAACAATCTGCGTCTTCAGGAAATATAATACCACCCAAAATCACTGAAGTATGTCAAGATATAGCGTATTTTCGGTTGTATCATCCAGTGAACATAATCGAAACATCCCAAGATCGGCTTTTCTTGTAACTCAGCTACCTAGATAAAGGACTGGACATGATCCAGAGGTACGCAACACTGTGCCAAACTATTTTAAGTTCACAGAACCTCCTTGCATTTCATATAAGTATACTAAATCTATAGTCACCAAAATATTCAATTACTCTAATGCTGTTTCTAGAAGCTGCACCGCCAAGCTTCTTTCAACCCTGTTGACGAGGGCCCTTCATGAGGTAAAAGCATTTTGGGAAAGGTATTGCCCTACTATTTCTAAAAACTCTGGCGTTGAATGTATGTGGATATTGAAAAACTCAAAATGTCTTACCGACGAAGTTGATGCTAAAGGCCACATACCGTACAGACATGTGTCCACATGGGATTTCTCGACTCTCTATACTACAATCCCTCATCAGGACCTTATTGACCGTCTAAGATCATTAATAGTGTCTGTGTTCAAGAAAACTGATCGTAGATATATTAATGTAGGAAGCCATAAAGCATTCTTTATCTCTACTACATACCAGAGGTATCATTCATGGGATGTTTCTTTGTTGATAGAGTTGCTTGAATTTCTCACTAAAAATATCTATGTGAAATTTGGCAACACAATATATCAACAGCATATAGGTATTCCAATGGGTACTAATTGTGCACCCCTGTTGGCTGACCAATATCTGTTCTCTTATGAATATGATTATATGCAGGCGCTTTCAAAAACCGATCCATTCAAAGCCCGTTCCTTCTCATTCACCAAACGCTATATACATATAGACGATCTTCTCCCTGTGAATAATCGTTATATAGATGACGCAGTGAAGGATATATGTCCACCTTCACTGGATTTGAAGGAAACTACAGATAGCCCTACAGGCACATCATATTTAGACCTATATCTCCATAAAAAAAATGAAGCGGGCCTTCTCTCTCGTCGACTGTATGACAAAAGAGATGATTACAATTTCTACATCGTAAACTATCCCTTTCTGGACAGTAATATTCCAGTGGGACCTGCATATGGGGTATACATATCACGCCTAGTAGCATTTGCTAGATCCTGTGTTAAATGTGACGATTTTAATTAACGTCACAAAACATTGTTGCAGAAACTTATAAAACAGGGCTACACCACCAAGCGCCTCCACTCAGAGTTTCTCAAATTTGGCGATATCGCATGCTGATAGCAAAATACGAGCGTAGCGTGCAAGATCTATGGCGTTACGTTTCGTAACTTGTGTCTAATTCCGCTTAACCCGGGGCTAGGGGCCGTATGAACCCATGTACTTCAAGATCCTCATGGTACTCATATGAACAGTCACAATCAAAGCGTGACTGAGATACATCATTCTTTAGATGACGACTTTACAACGAATATTATGGATTAAGAATACTGATCAGCGATACGGATTTGATATTTTTGGAACATCATGATGTCTTGCCGGCGTCATTGAAAACTGTTGACCGCTTCTCTTTGGCAGGAAACTAGCCTATGTGTATGCACGTCTTTTTGCATTTGGTGCTAATACTGTTGTGTGGAATATGGAATAGGTCTTTGGATTACGGATGCGGATATTCTTTAATGGACGACTTCTGAATTATGAATGACGGACCAGACGCTTGTAATTCCATGCCACGAATATCTCACAGTCAAACACATTCTGATCGAATGTATATATTTTAAGATTGTAAACGATTCTTTTAATCAAGCAATTACTTTAGAAGATCTTTTATTCGAGTAAAAGAAGGCTGTAATTAAGAAACCGGTTTGTTGCATAAGTTTTAATGTATGTGCTTGCATTTTGGTGTGTTGTGTTGATTATTTCTTGATTGCTGGGTTGTTGACTTGTTTTTGTTCAAATGTATGTACAGCATTAGTAAATATTATTAAATGAAATATGATAAATATATAATATAAAACTAGTAACATATATTTAAAATATAAGAATTGATCGTCGCTATATAGCTGAACTATTGATGAACGCGCCATTAAACTCCCTCCCCCCTCTCTCTCTCTCGATTGTATGCCATTTACATGTACTTGTATTGCCTATTGCGATTAATCATTTGGTTTGAGAAAGGCTAGGCAACAGATGTGGTCTTTCAGACGAATGTAGTTGAAAACCCGAAATAATTTTCTCATATCGGCAGTGGAAATAATTAGGAGATTCACTTACAACTAAACGCCGTACATAATGTTGGTTGGAAATGATGCCGGAGTACTGACAAGAAAGCACATAACCCCACAGGTCAACATTCTGGCCGCATCATATCTAAATGCATCCCAAGAACCAAACCTATCTCTTGTGAAGACAAACAGATCATCCAGATTCAGTCAAGTCACTATTTACGTTACTCATATTGCCACCGCTTGTGTTGAGTTACTGGAACTTACGCTGGACAAACTTAAAAATCTCAAAACTTTGCTGTTCTGTAAAGAATACAACATTAATCGCTTGTACGCAAACAAATAGGACATTCAACCACATTAATCAGAATTGATTAAACCCGTTAATACAATATCTGCGATATGATTTATGGTTCGTTGGGCAAAATTGTATTCGGAGATTATGAGAATCCCCATGGTCAAACTTTTTCACTTATCATTGCTGTCTGGTGGACCGGTCCCATATATATGTATGCCAACACACTGAATCTCAAGCTACGAAGAATCAATCGTAATGTATTTGCGATTCAAGATGAACGATTGCTTAGACAAAATACCAAGTAGCTTCCCGAAGCCACATAACATGAACATTACATCAATTACCCTATATAAAATTGTCAAAAAGGAACCAAATTGAAGAAATATAAAATTGTCAAAAAGGAACCAAATTGAAGAAATAGAAGAAATACTTCAAATCATGCATTTTTGTAAGCCGACGACGCCGTTCTATTTATCGTATGCCAGAACCGAGCGAGTGAAATACGCATTTGTCTCATTTATCGATTTCGGACAGGGAAAACACACGAAAATTGTGTTTTAAGTCATACAGAAGAAACACCATGTCGTAGAAAACTCCCAGAATGTATTTTTTATATATAAAATAATTTGTGTAATCATTATTATTCAGTTAAAACATATTACCGGTAAATCTTACACACGAAATTCAAATTCGTTTTTGTCGCATGTTTCAAGCCGATTTAAAGGCCCTATCAACTGTCGATGACATTCATTCTAGTATAAACAATAATTATGTGTTTCCAAATCTACTTTGGCTTATGTTGGACAGAGTGACCATCGTTTCGTAGTGGAAAAGCTATACGTGAATTGAATTGTAGCGTCCAACATTATGAGGAAACGTCTGACGTCAATTTGAGAGCTTTGCGTGTTCTAGTAGGAAATTGAATGTAAGTAAGGCTGTTAAACCTATTCTCTGTTCATTCTGTCCAAATATATAGTTCTGTCATTTAGCCCTTCCTCCTCACAGCTTTATCAATATGCATTCTGTTATCAGTAGTTTTTAAGCTAGTCCTGATTCAGTGTATTAATACATTTTTTCAACTGTGTGAATTAGGTTTTCGACAGAACCCATCCTAATGTATTGATCCGTTGGATCCACCCAATTAATTGCATAAATATGAAGAAGAAACCGTTGCTTTAAATATGATTAAGACGATACGCATCCTCCACGGGAAGTCAGCAAGTTATGATCCATAAATTTCAATATGTACGTCATCTGGGCCGTTGTCCACTATGTAATATACACATAGTGGCTGTTCTTGTCCCCAATATCCGGCCAAATACAATACTGATTAGACCAAGGTGTATCGAGTCTGCCTGGCATCGGACAACATTCAAATACCGCCTATTGCCATAGCCAGGTGCCAGCTGGAATGGGAATTACATTTCGTTTGAAATGTGTGACATCGCCAGTGAAAATGATAAAACCCGGTTGTTTTCGTTTTGGCAACTTCAACGGCATAGTCGGAGCGATGATTAGAAAATAGCAACATAATCCGATGGGCATTGGAGAATCGTATTGTTAGATTGTACTGGGGCAAAGTGTGATAACCATATTTGCGTGTACGAAATAGTTCAAGTAGAAGTTAATTGCCAGTTTGCACCCTAGCCCACGCGAGGTCTTCAAGTAATTACCCATGCTCTGACATTGTTCATCTTGGGAACAATCTCTATTATAGGATTTACATTTCTGCTGCATGTTAAATTAACAGATTATGTCTGCATGCTATATGCTAATAAAGCATGTACACGGGGTTAACATACACGCATGATGTACGTTAGGGACGCTTACAAATGGGAAAAACAACCCTCTGTCTCTATATTTTAGAACAGCGAGAATTGTCCAATTTTACTGCTTCACTATCAGTGTAAAATATATTCGATGAAACAGTTTGTGGCATTTCGTTTGCTCAGCCATTCCAGTGCCATGTTATTGGATTAGTATGCGGTGACTGTCCGTTCAATTAACACAGTTTTCAAGTTGGTGCCACTCAAACAACTACACCGAAGCTGATCAGGAAAGTAATCAGAGCTGCTGGGTTTCGTCAACATAACTCTGCGCCACATGATACACAAGCTATATGCAAGTCGATAGAAAAATAAGATAGGGTCTAATTCTATTATATTGTATAAACTTCAGTCAGACATTTGATCTGTTCAGCTGAATAGTTTCAATTATATTCACCAATCCTTGCAATAACATCATGATCGTATTCCTTGTGAGATCCGTACACGCTATGGCTAGAAAGTGTCTAGCTAATTGCATGTTATTCTAACAAATATCAACGAGTTTTTAGCGTCAGGCCGCCATTCAGTAGCCAGTAGTCATCCGTTCTCCATATAGAATTAGGGCGCCAATAAACCGAACATCTGTTTTGTTCGACATGTCTCATCAAGTCCGAGAATCGAACCGAATCGAAAAAAAAAGTTGTTTTTATTGCCAGATAGGTGATCATCATGTTTTCAAGGATGTCAGCACCTTACGATGTTCTAACCCTAACCCTAACCCTAACACCTTACGATGTTCTAACCCCAACCCTAACCCTAACCCTAACACCTTACGATGTTCTAAGCAGAGACGCATGTTTGTATGTGCATGAGCCTAAGCATAAGCTTATCTATACCATCCAGTAACATAAGATACTGACTTATTTGAGCTGATCTCTCATCACAGCTCCCGAGCTATCGTATTTAATTAAGCGCAACATTAAAAGGTGGAAAACGATGTCGAGGTACTGACAATAAATCACATGACCACAGAGACATATCGAATAACATGATCACACGGCTTGAGCGGAATTAGATACAAATATTTCAGAGCCATGATGTAGTAGCCCTATCAAGTCATCTTCTGGAAAACGATGAACTATGGGACCGCCAGATTCAGGTTATATTGAATTAATTTCGCTTACGTCGGTCCTGGGAGCCGACTGATATACCAAAGCTTTATTTAGAATCACCCGTATTCAGGTCTGAATAATAGGTACCGATGTAGGCTTTCCTGTGGAGTCATATGCTTGCTTTCTAGTGGCCAGACGTATTCAATGTTTTCAAGCAATTGGATTGAGAGAATAGGAAACAATCAGGTTCAAATAGCGCAAATCGTCTTCATCTAGTTGGTTTCGATTTAAATTTGATGGGCTACGTCATTAAAACGGAATTTACGAGTCGATCATGTTTCAGTGAGTTGTCACATTGGCAATTGAGATTTTGCCCTCTATCCAGTACCGGTCACATCGCTTCCCGCTAAATGTTTGCAATGATTTCCTGTTGTTTATCACCAGTCACCCGACTTACGGTAATACCTCAGTAGTTGTTTATCACCAGTCACCCGACTTACGGTAATACCTCAGTAGTTGTTTATCACCAGTCACCCGACTTACGGTAATACCTCAGTAGTTGTTTATCACCAGTCACCCGACTTACGACTTACGGTAATACCTCAGTAGTTGTTTATCACCAGTCACCCGACTTACGGTAATACCTCAGTAGTTGTTTATCACCAGTCACCCGACTTACGGTAATACCTCAGTAGTTGTTTATCACCAGTCATCCGACTTACGGTAATACCTCAGTAGTTGTTTATCACCAGTCACCCGACTTACGGTAATACCTCAGTAGTTGTTTATCACCAGTCACCCGACTTACGGTAATACCTCAGTAGTTGTTTATCACCAGTCACCCGACTTACGGTAATACCTCAGTAGTTGTGTATCACCAGTCACCCGACTTACGGTAATACCTCAGTAGTTGTTTATCACCAGTCACCCGACTTACGACTTACGGTAATACCTCAGTAGTTGTTTATCACCAGTCACCCGACTTACGGTAATACCTCAGTAGTTGTTTATCACCAGTCACCCGACTTACGGTAATACCTCAGTAGTTGTTTATCACCAGTCACCCGACTTACGACTTACGGTAATACCTCAGTAGTTGTTTATCACCAGTCACCCGACTTACGGTAATACCTCAGTAGTTGTTTATCACCAGTCACCCGACTTACGGTAATACCTCAGTAGTTGTTTATCACCAGTCACCCGACTTACGGTAATACCTCAGTAGTTGTTTATCACCAGTCACCCGACTTACGACTTACGGTAATACCTCAGTAGTTGTTTATCACCAGTCACCCGACTTACGGTAATACCTCAGTAGTTGTTTATCACCAGTCACCCGACTTACGGTAATACCTCAGTAGTTGTTTATCACCAGTCATCCGACTTACGGTAATACCTCAGTAGTTGCCATAACCTCGATATATTCCTGAACTTTGATCATAATTCAGATAATTCACATCCATTGACTGTGTAACGGCACAAACAATGTTACCATCAATTTATCTTGTTTGGGGACCATAACGACGTTGAACTTTGACCCGTTTGTATATCGTCTACCATTCTAGCCACTAATGAAAACAATCAATGCATTCTTGCTTTTTGGGGTCAAATATTAACGTTTGACCTCGATTTCATTTTGTGTCACATCGTCATCCCCTCATGTATCCACTCGCAAAAAATATCAATCTTTTATGATTGCTGAAATTTAGGTCAGATTCGTCATGACCATCCTCATCCTGGAAAAAAATGAGTGAAATTGTTTATTTTGTTGACAAAAATTAAGGCACTAAATAATGGAAGGCAGGAAGAGAAGGAGAATGTATTTCTTCAGGTTTTAGTGAGATAGTCGAATTAAGCGCTACATCGAGAGAGTGGTGAAAAACGATGCCGGAGTACTGAGAAGAATTCATATGACCCCAAAGACAAATATACTGACTGAATATTACTCCAATCCCTGTGATGATCTGCATCCCATCCATGCTTTGTTGCAGTAGTTGTTCATGTGGACGTCTTGAATTGTCTGATCACACGGCCCCTAGCACCGTATGAAGCGATAGGCCTATTAGATACAAATATTTCAGAGCGATGGGGTAATAGCCCGACACCCATGAGATCTGACGCCGACTAAGCGCTTCTTCAACGAATAACTTTTTTATTCATCGTTCATTCATCACTATTCTGTGAAGTCATATGACGCAGTCAGTATGTCGGCACCTCTTCCCACTTCCCTTATATGTGTTGTAATTTATACTATGGCGATGATATAGATACCGCCTTCGCCTGGTATTACACAATCTGAAGAAGTTAAGGATATTGAGACCTACTGCACACACTTTTACACACTTTCTAGCATTTGTCTTTATACATCTAAAAGTATACCTCATAGTTATGGTAATGTCTACATTTGTTGAAAGCGCATTTCTGACGGTTTCCAAATATATAAATTTGTCCACTGTAAACCTGTAGGTTGTGAAGATTTTAGGATTAAAAAAGAATAAAAAAAATAAAAAATATTAACATTTACAGTGTTCAGTGGACACTGATTAGCCCAGCCAGTACAGCACTCGTTCACCCATCCAAATATCTTACATCATCATTTCCTGTAGAAGACTACTCCAACAGGAAATTTGTGTCTCAGTTTTATCAATTTTGGTCCAGGTCATAGCTGGTTCTAGACGCTGCACCACCAAGCTTCTTTCAACCCTATTAAAAGTTTTTTGGGAAAGGTATTGCGCCACTATTTCTAAGAACTCTGGCGTTGAATGTATGTGGATATTGAAACACTCAAAATGTCTTACGGAAGAACTTGATGCTAAAGGTCACATACCGTACTGACATGTATCCACATGGGATTTCTCTACTCTCTATACTACAATCCCTCATCAGGACCTCATTGACCGTATAAGTTCATTAATAGTATCTGTGTTCAAGAAAACTGATCGTAGATATTTTAATGTCGGAAGCCATAAAGTATTCTTTAGCTCGACCTCATACAAGAGATATCATTCATGGGATGTTTCTTTGTTTATAGAGTTGCTTGAATTTCTCATTAAACATATCGATGTGAAATTTGGCAACACAATATATCAGCAGCATATAGGTATTCCAATGGGTACTAATTGTGCACCCCTGTTGGCTGACCTGTATCTGTTCTCTTATGAATATGACTATATGTAGGTGCTTTCAAAAACCGATCCATTCAAAGCCCGTTCCTTCTCGTTCACCAAACGCTATATAGACGATCTTCTCGCTGTGGATAATCGCTATATAAATGGCACAGTGAAGGATATATATCAACCTTCACTGGATTTAAAGGAAAATACAGATAGCCCTACAGACACATCATATTTAGATCTATCTCTCTATAAAAATGAAGCGAGCATTCTCTCTCGTAGACTTTATGACAAAAGAGATGATTACAATTTCGACATCGTAAACTATTTCTTTCTGGACACTAATATTCCAGTGGGACCTGCTGCATATGGCGTATACATATCTCGCTTAATAGCATTTGCTAGATCCAGTGTTAAATGTGACGATTTTAATCAACGTCACAAACCATTGTTGCAGAAACTTATAAAACAGGGCTATTCCACCAGGCGCCTCCACTCAAAGTTTCTCAAATTTGGCGATACATATCGCATGCTGATAGCAAAATACGAACGTAGCGTGCAAGATCTATGGCGCTACCTTTCGTAACTTGTGACTAATTCCGCTTAACCCGGGGCTAGGGGCCGTATGAACCCATGTACTTCAAGATCCTCATGGTACTCATATGAACAGTCACAATCAAAGCGTGACTGAGACACATCATTCTTTAGATGACGATTTTACAACGAATATTATGGATTAAGAATACTGATCAGCGATACGGATTTGATATTTTTGGAACATCATGATGTCTTGCCGGCATCACTGAAAACTGTTGACCGCTTCTCTCTTGCAGGAAACAAGCCTATGTTTATGTATACTAAGATTGTCTTTTTGAATTTGGCGCTAATACTGTTATATGGAATAAAAAAAAAAAAAAATTATTTAAAAATAAAATGCAATATCTTCACAACCCTCAGATTTACAGTGAACACATATATATTTGGAATCCTTAGGAAACGCGCTTTCAACGAATATATACTTTAGCATAGCTATAAGTTATACTTTTAGCTGTACAAAGACATATTCTCGAGGGTGTTTAAAAGAGTCTTGTTTACTCATTATCATTATAATCAGGGGCCGCGGAACCGGGGGGGGGGGGGGGGGGTTGGGGCTGGGGGCCTACAACTCCCCACTTTTTGACACCGCTATGCTTTAAGTCCTATCTTAGATAGCACCAGTCCAGCATTTAACATGCCCGATATAAAGATCAGCCTCCCACTTTCAAATGTGCTCCGCGGCTTTTGATATATATTTAACGAACAAGATCTTTTGTACACTGCTTAAACAACAACACAGCATTCATCTTAAGTTCGAACAATATTTTATCGCATTCCGCATCTGACAGCAACTGATATATATATGGTGTAAACTATAACTGATATATATGGTGTAAACTATAACTGATATATATGGTGTACAATATAACTGATATATATATGGTGTAAACTATAACTGATATATATGGTGCAAACTATAACTGATATATATGGCGTAAACTATAACTGATATATGTGGTGTAAACTATAACTGATATATATATGGTGTACACTATAATTGATATATATATATGGTGTAAACTATAACTGATATATATATGGTGTAAACTATAACTGATATATATGGTGTAAACTATAACTGATATATATGGTGTAAACTATAACTGATATATATATGGTGTAAACTATAACTGATATATATGGTGTAAACTATAACTGATATATATATGGTGTAAACTATAACTGATATGTATATGGTGTAAACTATAACTGATATATATATGGTGTAAACTATAACTGATATATATATGGTGTAAACTATAACTGATATATATGGTATAAACTATAACTGATATATATATGGTGTAAACTATAACTGATATATATATGGTGTAAACTATAACTGATATATATATGGTGTAAACTATAACTGATATATATATGGTGTAAACTATAACTGATATATATGGTGTAAACTATAACTGATATATATATATATGGTGTAAACTATAACAGATATATATATGGTGTAAACTATAGCTGATATATATATATATATGGTTAAAACTATAACTGATATGTATTGTGTAAACTATACTGATATATATATGGTGTAAGCTATAACTGATATATATATGGTGTAAACTATATCTGATATATATATATGGTGTAAACTATAACTGATATATATATGGTGTAAACTATAACTGATATATATGGTGTAAACTATAACTGATATATATGGTGTAAACTATAACTGATATATATATGGTGTAGACTATAACTGATATATATATATGGTGTAAACTATAACTGATATATATGGTGTAAACTATAACTGATATATATGGTGTAAACTATAAGAGTAATCATTGTAAGCCTTCTTGCACAATATACAAACACGTTTATTCGTATATCCGTATTCTGAATGGAGTACACATTAACGCGAAGTCGGAATAATATTCATTCTATAGGCTGTGCCCATAATAAGTTTTCCTGGAGGATAATTTAGGGATATGGCGAATAAATTTCCTCACGCAAATCAATAACGCACAGAATTTCTATAGCAAAACAGCTTGGGAAAAACATTGGCATTGGTTGGCGTGGAACAAATTTCCACGCTTTTACGATATAGTTGAAGTCCATTTCCTAACGAAATATCTATCTGCAAAGATACTGATTTCCCTAGATTTCTCTTGTCGCCTATGGATTAAAGCAAATGCATTTTAACCTACTGCAATTCCAAAGCTAGCTTCGTGTTTTACATGATATACTGTCTTACACAATAGCCTACAATTTCAGGTAGATATTACCAATAACAGGTGTTTTCCATGGGAAATTTAGATGAATCACTGACCACTCCTGGTACGTACACACCATCAAGTCGATGATCTGTTGATGAATCACTGACCACTCCTGGTACGTACACACCATCAAGTCGATGATCTGTTGATGAATCATTGACCACTCCTGGTACGTACACACCATCAAGTCGATGATCTGTTGATGAATCATTGACCACTCCTGGTACGTACGTACATCAAGTCGATGATCTGTTGATGAATCACTGACCACTCCTGGTACGTACGTACATCAAGTCGATGATCTGTTGATGAATCACTGACCACTCCTGGTACGTACACACCATCAAGTCGATGATCTGTTGATGAATCACTGACCACTCCTGGTACGTAGACACCATCAAGTCGATGATCTGTTGATGAATCACTGACCACTCCTGGTACGTACACACCATCAAGTCGATGATCTGTTTTGCCTGCGTGAATATGTTAGAGCGGATGACCGTTACGGCCTAACCGCAAATGCCGGGGTTTTTGTGGCTACAAATGTAGCCACATTTTGTAGCCACATTCAATCTCTATAGAATGTAGCCACATGTTGTGGCTACATTTCTCTATAGAGACTGTAGCCACATTGAATTGAAACATTTCCCTGTCATAATAAACTACTGAAAGCTTCGATAAAATGATTTTAAAAACTTTTTTTACATACATCGAAAATCATCGTATGCACCGAAAAGCGGCCGTTCAGTTCAAAACAGGAACTTACCTCGGCATGTACACTGCACTCGATGGAAACATGGTTTGTTCTTGTTCACTGTTTAGTTAAACAAGTATGGATGGGAACTATTTATTATATAAATCGTTCAGGATTTGTCTAAAACGTGGTCTAAATCGCCGAAGAATATTCCACCATCTTCGGAGAGGCGAAATGCAGACGACCCGACCTTTCTTAAGCAAGCCGTGATTGGCCGAGTTGCTTCACCAAATCCCCGCCTGTACCAAGCGGTTAGCCAATCGCTAACCTCGTTTGCGGGGGCGCGGCTTTATGGAACAACAACGACGAAATATCGGCATGCGTTGGATTTATATTCGTGAATAGCTTCCATCCATACAGTTATTTTTTACAATAAAAATTCAATGTTATAGGATGTAATACTATCATAATCATATACTAATTCTGCGACAAGCCTGCGGGTTCCGATAAATCCGACATCAATCGGTTAATGCGAGGTGAATGCAAGACCTGGACAAATACCAATATTTTCCTTATTCTTGGGGTTCGTCTGCATGGAAAGTGGCTACATTTATAGACTATTCGTGTTTGCCGAGCTATTTCAGTTTGTTATTTATCATAAAAAAAAGACATTATCTAAAATGTGGCTACACTCTCTATAGAGAAATGTAGTCACATTTTGTAGCCACAAAAACCCCGGCATTTGCGGTTAGGCTACCGTTGCTTCTTGTTAAGTTTGTCAACTTGATTTTAAACCAATCGAATACCACGAGGAAATGCCATGGGTACGACAATATCATTACTGTGACATTGGTACGACATTGTTACGACAATATCATTGGTGTGATAGTTTACGCCTCCGATCCAACATTCTTCAAGACATCGTCATATTTGTTCCCCGCCGCAACGCGACCGGGGACTTTAAACTGGTTCTTGCTTCTTTGTGTCCGTGGATGTCCTTGAATGTCCGTGTACGTCCGCGCATGTGTGTTCGAAGCGAAAACTTCCTAATGCTTCGTTGGATTGTTCCGAAATTCGGCATATGCATTCCTTGCGACAAGACGCCATTCGGTGTTGCATTTCAGCAACATCTGCCTGAAGGTGGCGCCACTGGGTCAAAATGGATCTTGGTTGTTTGTGTCCGGGGATGTCAGTTTGAATTCTTTAGAAGCGATAACTTCCAAATGCTTTGTTGGATTCTCCTGAAATTTGACATACGCGTTCCTTGTGAGAAGACGCTGTTGTCCTTATAAAAAAACCACGGTAAAAAGTATGGTAAAAAAACCACGGTTTTTTGGGACAGGTAATTACCATACAAATTACCGTGGTAATTACCATACAAAACCGTGGTAATTACCAAACCGTGGTAATTACCATACAAATTACTGTGGTAATTACCATACAAAACTGTGGTAATTACCATACAAATTACCGTGGTAATTACCATATAAAACCGTGGTAATTACCATACAAATTACCGTGGTAATTACCATACAAAACCGTGGTAATTACCATACAAATTACCGTGGTAATTACCATGGTAATTACCTGTCCCAAAAAACCGTGGTTTTTTTTACCATACTTTTACCATAGTTTTTAACCGTGTTATTCATCCAATCCTGGGATTCACCGTGGTATTTACCTTACTATTAACCTACAAATTACCATGGTATCTACAAACCATTCACCATAAATTACCAAATTATCATATTCTGCCTCATGCAATTAGCATACAATTTTTTTACCATACTTTTTTCATGGCTTTTTAACCGTGGTAATCATCCAATCTTGGGATTCATTGTGATATTTTACCTTACAATTAGTCAACAAATTACCATGGTATCTAAAACACACTCCCCATAAATTAACAAATTATCATATTTTTTCGCCATGCAATTTTCTACAGACAATTGTTCAAAATCGAATATAATGGTCTCTAAAAGAACTGTATCAGAATGAGTATTGTTAATGGTAAACTTTTAAGAAAATGATGGCTGTGTGGAGATAAAGTGGGGTTCCACAAACAATGAAACTGTGATTCTGCAACAGCAACTCTCGAATTCACTGCAAATGCAACTCATCGGATAAGAAAGTGCAGACTTATTTCCCAGGAACGAATAAAAGAAAAAATGGTTGGGTGAAGTTTCAACTGATTTAATGAAGCAAGACAAAATATTTATACAGTAAACATAATATATGTGAGTCGGTCTTTCCTTGTGTGTCTGTTTCCTATACTAACATGACTAAAGTAACAATCAATGTTATCCCCTCATTTCTTCAGCTGTCTTCATTTCAAATTCTTTGCAGCGTTGTTAAGTTTCTCTCGCATGAAGAACTTTATCTCCGACAATGTCTTCTGGTGGAATTGTTGCTGCACTGAATCTGAAAAAGAAAGAAATATATACTATAGATAAACTGCAGATATTATACCCCAAGCTGTAAACTGACCAACATAGAATTACATCTTTTAAAGGGAGGTAACTCAATTCTATGATTCGTGTCAAGTAACATAATACAGCGTATAAATAAAGTGGTACCACTGACTGAATAATAAACACAAGAGAATGTTCCTTATCATTTTAAGATGGCCACATCAACCAGGTCTACATCTTTCAAAGGGAGGTAACTCAAGTCTATGATATTTGTCAAGTAAAATAATACAGCTTATTATTAAAGTGGTAACATTGACTGAATAGTCAACAATAGAGATGGTTCAATATAATTGATGGGGACATAACCAGGTCTACAAAGATGGGAGCAGAGTAATAAACGCATAATGATTCTGAGGAAAAATTGTGCGACA